>CM021107.1:645994716-646220438 GCA_007115665.2 Sequoiadendron giganteum | reverse complement strand
TCTCTCCCTCTAGCAACCTACCTAGGTAACTCTCTCTTTGTCTCTCTCCCCTCTCTCTATCTATCCCTCCAACCCTACCTAGATAAGTCCCTCTCACTCCACCCCCCTCTTTCTCTACCTCTATCAGGTCACTCCCTCCCACACCCTCTCCCTCTCTCAGGTCTCTCACTCACACTCCCTCAAACTCCCTCTCTCTCACACTCCATCTCTCTCCACTCCATCTCTCTCACACTCCCTCTCACTACCTATCTCTCAATTCTCTCCCTCTCACCCCCCTCACACTCTCAAGTCTCTCCCTTTGGCACCCTACCTACATAACTCTCTCTTTCTCTCTATCTCTGTCTCTCTCCCCCCCCTCTCTCTCTCTCTCCCTCATTTCTCTCTCTCCCACCCCACCTCTCTCTCCCTCTCCCTCAATTATCTCTCTCCCACCCCCCCTCTCTCTCTCTCTCCCTCCCTCTATCTCTCCCACCCTACCTAGCTAAGTCCCTCTCACTCCAACCCCTTCTCTCCCACTCCCTCTCTCTTAAACTCTCACTTCCAACCCCTCTCCATCTCTCTAGAATCCCTCTCTCTCTCTCTAAATTCTCCCTCCATCTAAAGACATACATAAATGCATAATACATATGTACATATAATCTTACATCCATACAAGCATACATACATACATGACATACATGTACATACAATTTATAAGCATACATTCAATATATTGGCATTTAACATAAAGGAAGAAATAACGTGAACGCGTCATAACGCGCTCGCGTTATGTCGTAGTTGATATGTTTCCCGTAGAAGCAAAAACCATGTCAAAAGTGAGATATAACGTGAGCGCATTATAACGCGCTCACGTTATATCTTGCTTTGGGAATTCCTGAGCCTTAGGCTCGATATTTGCCTTGGAATACCAACCCAAAGGCTTGGAGGGCATTCCCAACGACTAGAGACGTGTTTTTATAAAATCCACCATATTTCTCATAATCGAGTTCGTGCTCACTGTCAGAATTGCACGTGGTTCAATATCAAAAAAATCGAAGACATGGGTAATGTTGGGTTCTCTCTTAGCTATCCAACGATGTATTTTTTTTCACTTTCTGAAAATGTTAAGTCTTTCATCCATAATTTGTTTTATCTGTATGTCTTTTTTTTGCCAAAAAGCAGTGTTTGGTATTTTTTCGTTATAAATTAACCATTTATCAATTTTTCAAATAAATTACATTTTTAGAAACTAGACTCCATTCTACAAAATTTAAAAAAACAACTAAAAAAAAATCAATTAGTTTCCAAAATTTGTAGGGGTTGCACGGCCAAAATTCTATTTTTCAAGAAATGTCCATTTCGCAAATTAGTAAAAAATCAAATATTCATTAAAAAAATATCAGAAAAATTGTGCATCAACTACATACTGTTAGCTAACTTCTGACCATTGCGATTTTAAAAATACTAAAAAAAAGTTCACTGTACGAGGGTCATACAAGAGTTGCTATGTTATGTTTTTCTGACAAAAACAACACCAATTTGTGTATGTCCCTCATTTGAACCCCTTAATCTCAACCATTTTAAAAATAAAATAGTAGTTTAGAAAGTAGACTCGGAGCACTTGAATCCTTCTTTTTGTTCCATCTCAAAATTTTGAGTCTAAGTATCCTCAATTTCACGTCCAAGGTTAGTATTTCTTGATTTCAGAAAAAAATTGTCCACTTAAGTCCCCTTTTTGGGAACCATCTTTGTGCACTTACCCACATGAGTAAACTAACCATATAGATAAAGTGGTCTACTTTACACGAAGAAACATGAGAATTGGAAGAAAATTGCATATAAAAAAGGGATTTACTTAGATGGAAAATTGAATTGGCTATAGGTATATATTGTGCTTTGCATGTGACTAGAAATTTTGATTCATGGAACAAAATGGTATCTTAAGAAAGGGAACTAACATGGAAGAGAGCATAGGGTATTGTAGAGTACATTCTTGCAGCCCTTTCTCTATAGAACACAGTTCTCTCCATTGCAACTATAGGTTGCACAGTTGAACAACTATTGAATCCTAAGAAGATTACAAATCCATATAAGGAACCCGCAACAATAAAAAGATTGGTGTTGTTGGTATTGATGTTCAAAAAATGTCTAGCTAGCTAATAAGGTAATCAGAAGCTAGGTATTCAATAAGGCTAGAAACAGGTCATTTGATATTTTGGTAGTCTGTGCAGCTAAAATGTTTGGAAAGTACGATGTCTTGAATGGAACTACATACGATTTTGTGCCAACCTTCCAAAAGATTAAGTAAAGCATAGACAAGTGTGAATAAGTATCTAATACTATTATAGTAAGGGCTACGCCAGTAAGTCCACCATTGCTTCCAGAAACAAGACTTGAATTGTCCAAAGAATGACTGAGAATACTGGGTTGGAAAGTGAAGTTCTTCCACATGCTGATGAAGAACTTCCAAAAGTTAATTGAGTTGGAAAGTGCAATAATTTAATATTCACATTCTGAAGCATATGGACCTTTTTAAGTGGCTTGTTTGCAATAATTTGACCTTCCACAACCTTTCGGCGTACACATTCTTTATGTACTCGTGTGCAATGGGTATGCCGAAGATTTGTGGAAGGTATAAGAGGGATAAATGTGGTATAGTAGTGAGAAATTTAAAACATCCAAATAAAAGTATTTTGCATTGTGCAAATGAATTGAATACAAAATATTTGTATATAAAAGGCAATAGAATAATTTGTAGTAATGCACAATATCTTTAGAAATAACAAAATCTATCTAAATCTCGGACACATTGGATATGCCAAATACAAATATTTTTTTGTGGCACAATTCCTTGAGACACTAATTATGACATAATATTTGCAACTTTCCCATTTTCCAAGGCATTCAAAACAAAATGTGTAAATGATCATGCAAGAGGTTTCTTTGTTTGGTTTTTTAAAAATATATTTAATTTCTTTCTTTGAACTTCATTTCTTATATATTAAGAATTTAAGAAATCTTGTCTGATATATAAATCTCCAAAATGAAGATGAATTTTCAATATAAATAAATAAAAACTAAAAGATCAACTACAAATCTCTTGAACTACTCCAGCAAAGATCCTAAACTCATTATCAAACTTATTGAGCTCCAATCATAACTACCTCCTTTAATTTTTGTTTTTTATTTTTTACAAAATGAAACCATTGATACAATAACAATTGAATTCAATCATACACAAATTATAATACTTTAAGTTTTGTTTTTTTTGGGGTTGATTATTTCAGTACTTTACTACATTATATTTTATAATATGATAAAACAAACAATTTATTTTAGTTTTATTGATCAAGGCACCTTTATTGGCACTGCATAACTTAGAATCAAATTGCAAGTTAGAATTCCTACTACCACCATGCATTTTTTGTGAAGATAAGTACAAACCAACCCTAGATGAGAGCAAGCTAAGTATTTTCTTATAAAATATGACTATCGATGGTCTTAAGGGCATTTGGACTTCTTGTCATTGGTTTTCATGTTCGCATAGCAAGGGCAGAGCTCTTTGTTGCCAAATGTCCTTGGGGAACACGTTTGCATCTGGTATAGCATGTACCACAGGCTCTCAAACACCGGTCATTCAGATATGCTTCTTTACATCTACCTGTACAAGCAGCCTTGCAGTTTGCAATCAAGCAAACAAATATACCGACAAACAATTATTAGCCTATGAGACGAGCCACTTACAAAAAACCAGATACCCATCAAAATAATAAGGAGGTGAACACTCAGTTTCTTTGTCAAATCTTGTAAATAAAATTGCATATGATGGGCTTAAAGTGTTGAGATTTTAGAGGAAAAATTTCTATTTGAGATTACATACTAGTTGTTTGCAGAAGCCTGTGGTATATCCCATTTGTTTGCAGCTGAAATCATATCAAAAAAGTCATTGGCAATTAATTGGATATTTATACCTCTTTCTTACACACATACACATGTAATGGAGATTGACATAATATATCAGCATAAACTTAATCCAAGATACTTTGATTCTGAAGCCTGAGCAACTTCTACATACATCTATGGTGTACATGAACATATAAACCAGAGCATAGCCAACAATGCCTTACAAATTTTTTGCTACCAATATCTAGTTGACCATGATATAAACATGCAAGGAAACCTTTACAAAGCAAGTCCACACCTAGGAAAGGGAAAGATATTAATATGCAACAAAAATATACTAACATCAATTAGGTTCTTTTGAAAACCAAAGCCCGGTTTAGATTGATGTCTCTCTTAAACCACCTCCTTGTCATAATTGTAATCAATGTACAATCTGACATAACAATGTGGAAATTGTACCCAAAAAGAGCAGCAATCCACTTTTGTATTGATAATTTCTAGAAAATAAATGGACCAATCCAAGAGGAAGCATCTAACTACTACATTTAGACCAAGGAAACAACCTTACTAATACAATTGAAACAAAAAAACTAAATTGGGCAAAATTTCATTTTAGGAATCCTATACAACACCCATTGTCTCCTCATTTTAGCTTGGGACAACCTTATACTTACTGTTGTATCTTAATTCATTCTTCTACATTTCCTCTATGCTGAGTTGCATGAGTTGGTCATGGTCCCTTGATTTGGACTCCAAGGTGAAGGCTTGTACCACAAAGGTGACAATATCCTTTCAGTCTTCAACTTTCATCATTTTCCTTGTTGGCACTTCTTCTATCCTTTTAGGATTTCAAATGGATTAGAGATTGTTACCTGAGTTATCTTAAAGTGAATTTCTTTGTTCTTCCAAATGCAGGCTGTCTAGAGAATTTCTCTGTTCTTCCAAATGCAGGTTGTCTAGAACTGTTGCTCTATTGTTTTTTCACACGTGTTCTTAATCTTGATGCTCTTGTTGGTGTGCCCTTTGTGTGGATCCATTCTAGGAAACATTTATTTTTTTTTCATCTCTTTTATACTGTTTTGTCTTGAAGGGTTTTGTTAGGTTGTCTTGGGAATAACTTGGCAAACCAAAATAGAGAGATTTTTCCAATTAATTGGGAAATTAAAAAGCACAATTTAAAAAAAAAAATAGAAAAAAAATTGTGGTTTTTTTTATTTCATGCCAAATGTAGAGGTAGGAACTAAAACAAAGGAGAGTACACCATGGATTATGGTTGTTATTGTTGTTCATTAATTGAGGTTGTTGTCTTGCTGATTACACTGCATAGTACACTATTACTACATAGTTCAACTTTGAATTTCAAACGTAGAGACCAATTGTAGATAACAAAATTGACTATGCAAAACAAGTAGAGTTATGACCTTGTAAATTTGATAGTCCACATAATTTTATGATGTTTCTATAGCTCTGCATTTGCTTCACATTCTTAACTGTAAATGTTGATACAGATGAAACTTACTGAACTTTCCAGTCCACTTTCTAAACAGAAAGATATGATTTGCAAAACAACAAACCCAAAACTCTCCCTGATTGAACTTCCATAACTTGACAAGTGATGTAGCCAAATTTATTACTACCCATATACTCGTGCTACTTACCTAATGCTCAATAGTTTAGTTTCATATCTTTTTCAAGATAAATTGCCCACAAGGTCTCAATGATACAACCATGACAGATGCACAGCTGGAGACAAGAACAAATGGTCTATTACAAGGATGGGTTAAATTTATGGCAGTATGGCCATTTTATTTATTTAAAAAAAAAAATCAATTAAAATTTGATATATATCATAAATAGCTTAATTTTTTGCAATCTCAACTTTCAATCGTGCTTTGCCAATAATGCGTCAAAGTACACAAGTTCACATTTTGCACAAGAACAATTTTGATTCTTTAGAAAACAGTTTTTGTTGTAGTTTTCAAAAGTTCATAAAATTGTTTCATCAGCAACTATGCAATCCCAAATCGCAAGAATTTGTATGATTTGGAAAAAAGTTCAACTTAAATTCAAATAGCAAAACAACGTAGCATAGGAGTCGTCAATAACCAACATGTTACTAAACAAAACAATCTTCTTCTGGATTATAATTTAAATAAAGATTAATTTAAAATTATACAGTGAAATTTAGATATATAACTTTTAACAGTTTACTCATATTTGTTCTTTCATACAAAATAATATTAATTGTTGATATCTATTTTGTTTTTAAAACATGATGTTGGTTATACTCCAATATGTATGGGACAACCAACTTATCATCTTATGATATAACTGAAACATTCTAAACTTTCCTCTTATCATTCTAAATAGAAGAATATGATTTGCAAAAAATCACATCAAAAACTCTCCTTATTGACCTTCCACAACTCTTCAGCGTACCTATTGCACATGTGCCATTGCTAGGGGAGAGGACCCAGTAGTTGTGCACCCTAACTTCGTGCTTCCCAAAATCTTACATGGAAATTTCAAATCACTCCAATTTTTTTACAGCAGCTTACATGGCAAGTCCCCTGCTTATAACTTTTGTTTCAGGGCCACATCATCAAATATGATGCCACATCAGCATGTTTTTTGTCAAGGTGTCCAAAAAGGCCCAAAAAAAAAGTGCTACCAATACTTGTGCATTCACATCATGAGTAGTTGAACGTTGATGTGACATCACATCATTGGTTGTTTTTAGATCTAAGGGATACATTTTGTTTAAGTTAGGGTACTTATGTCACAATTATTGGACATTATATAAACAATTACTAGACATTATATAAACAACTACTATCACAACTATTGGAACATGCTCAACTATTAGATCCTTTCCCTAGTTTTATAGACGTTTTGAAAAATCACATTCTTTCTGTACGAAAGGAATCCACCTCTCACATGATTCTGCATTTGTTCTTCATACATCTCACCCACGTACATATTCCGTGTTTCTTACACACGGTTTCGTATGCAAATAACGCGTACCTAGGTAATCACTTTATTTCAAAATAAACGAGAAGTGAAAATTACGGAGATTATTTATCCTGTCAATCGGTCATTTCCAATCTCGTTCCGTGCCACTGTCCGACAGTCCGACAAGCTGCTCCACCACTGTCATTTAATCATGGACTATTTAATTGTAAAAAAAAATAGCATTTATGAGAAAAATATTGTTTTCTTATTTAAAGTATAAACTAGCTATTACACCTTGGTGTGCAATGGGTACGCCGAAGAGATGTGGAAGGTCAATTAGGAAAAAATATAGTCAATTTTATTTTCATAAATTTGTGCATTGCATCACAGATCAATTGGTAGGTCATTTAGTGAATGATGGTGCTTGTGCAATTAATGTCTTAATGGAGAAGTGACAGCTTCAAATCAACTATGCATCTACTTATAGGGATCCAAACATGACTGAAATAAAACATTTGAATAAGGAAGATAATCATGCTCCATTACCCAAAGGGTCACGTTTTGTTAACAATAGGGAGAGAGGGAGAGAGAGGGAGAGAGATACAGAGGGGAAGAGAGATGGAGATGGAGATGGAGATGGAGGTGGAGAGGAGATGGAGAGAAAGAGGGAGAGGAAAGGGAGATAGATGGAGATGGAGATGGAAAGAAAGAGAGAGAGGAGAAGGAGATAAATGGAGATGGAAGAGATAAATATATAGAGAAGGGGAGAGAGAGAGAGAAATATTTTGGAATCTTCTATACTGGTTAACCACAAATTTGTCACACGCCTACACATTTTAGTCTTCCCTCCCTTTTTATTTTCCTTTTAAATTTTTGCCTCCAAAATTTGGTAATTCCAAAAACTCAAAAGAGTGGTAATTACTTAAAATAAGCAGACAATAGAATGGTAGTTACTTAAAATAAGCAAGAAACAAAATCACGAGCTTACTATCCACAAGAAATCTCCTAAAAAGTTTGAGTAGTGGCTCCCAATAAATTTAGCTAAGTGGTTGTATGGGACCCTATTGTAAGTAAGCTAAGTGATCTTTCACAACCTCTTTCCCAAGAGCCAACTTCACAGCTACATATGTGGATCTCCTCTTTTATAAAGAAAGACTCATTTTAATCCTATAGCTATGTTTTTGTTTTTATTTTTTCCATGGCACTGTCCTCAGAGTAAAAGATAGATGCCCAGTGCACTACCATGGGACCATATCCAAAGATAATGTCGGAACGACCATACTTTTGTAAGGATTGTTTAAAGTTTAGTAAGAAAATTTGTTTAGGTGTCAAAGAGGATAAGTGGATAAGTGTTTAGGTTATTCATCTGCCAAGTAGTAGTTATTTGAGATTTCACAAAACAACAAAGAAGTGTTCAGATTATTCATCTGCTCGGTAGCAACCATTTTTTTATGTATTTCTTTTTCCAATTTATCAAAAAGTATAAAACAATTTTTTTATTCTCATTCCCTTTCAGCACGTGAAAGCCAAATAGTGCTTTGTGAGTGGCAAAAGACCATATTCATACAATCTGACCTTAAAATTTCTGGGCATCGATAGCTATGAAAAATTAGAAGCACTCCTTCCTCAAGACCACTACCACAACCAAAATTGGACATAACCAAGTGGAGATATCCTTCCATGGGGACCACCACCCAATCCAAAAATGGTCATGCCCAAGTGGAGCTCCCCTATTTGGGTGGCTTGAAAAGGTAGCAGACTTGGTGTATCAATAACTAGGAGGTTCTTGAGTCTTGACAGAGTTCTCAATGTGTTTGCAGATGCTGATATACTTTCCCAGGCATTACGTTCAGTCCCAGGTTGGATTCACGGTCTTTCACAAAATTGCCTCCCAATTCTGTCACTTATCTTATTAAAATGGTCTCTTCATTGCGAGTAGAATAGAGGATTATTATTGATTAATATATTGAATTTATTAACATTCAACAACAAACGTATGAGTAGTAACTTGCCTGCAAGAAATAAAAAGAAAATGTTTTTTTTGGTATTGATAATGTATTTTACAAAGAGAGTGCAGTATTAAACCTTACAACCTTATGTTGTTGACAGTATAGAATTTCTCTACTTCATGCAAAACCCGGTTCTTAAAATATCATGTGTAATTCCCAATGCAACGGTCAACCAGAACCGACTTAACCAGCACTGTTAAGCACCAAACACAAAATTAGTACTATTGAAAATTCAGACTATTTAAACATCGTGTATTAAGAAATTAGAAAAAGGCATTTTAGGTGGGGCGTGTACACTATGGCACTGATCAGGTAGGGGACATTAAAAATCCTACCAATATTAACTCTTTTGTTGAATATGTTTTGAAATGCGAGCAATGGAAGCATTGTATGATTTCTCAATGCAAGAAAGTAGCCATCTACAACTTGCTTTTTGTGAGATATGTACTACCGTAAGACTTCAAACCAAGGGGGGTTCATTTGTTTTGAACTTTTTAGACTGTTTCTCTAAATCTACTATAACTTTATTAAAAATTATTGTATCTTTGTATAAAAATGTAGATATAGTATGATTGAAAAAGACTTTGAGGCAAAAACTAATACCCATCCAAACCCACAACAAACAACAAAAACTAACAACTTACTCTACACTGGCTTCCTCTGTCTCGTCGCAAACCATAATCTCGGCTACTCCAAACTTAAGTGGGCATGAAGGATAAGAGGGAGCTCCTGCTCTTCCTTACTCCTAGGCTACAAGGACTTCACAATCTCTTCCGCTCCAAAGGCCCGTTTATAGAACTAAATATCTTCCACCGCCTTCAGAGCTTCCACCATCAAGTAGGACCTCACAGCAGAAAACATAGGAGCCGCCTTAGCAACCACGGCAGCACCATTCTACTTTCCATTCTCTTACTGAACCATTTCTCCTCTCTCCAATCACAACTTGAAACTCAGACAATCTTCTACTTTCACCCCAAACCGCATAGAAAGAGACAATCTTTGAGGTACCAAAAATTCACGTGTCGACACAAGAGTGGAGCCCGCGACCAAACCATTAGGGTAAAATGATGAACGACTGAGATTTTAGACCATTGTAGAAGATACAATATAATATGATCTCTTCCTAATAGCTCAAATGTGAACAAATCTACACTCAGAATTTGCAGGGGTTGATTGAAACATGTCATAATTATCATTATCATCACTCTCATATAGCCCATTATTCCTATCCATCCGGCCATCATAAGGAAAATCAGATCCTGTCCCTAAGGAATTCCTACTATCCGAGCTACTACCAAATTCACTAGTGGGCATTTCAATTGTATCAAGAGAAAGACTTGTATTTGAGTCATGTGAAGTGAGGATAATATTTTTTCTATCCCTTCCCATTGTCTTAGCCCAAGGGGTCAAGATGCTATAGCCGTCAGAATGGTCTTCAAGTTTGCCAAATTGGTCCCTTTGTATGGGACTTGATTGCATGCCTGTATTGCACCCAAAGGACAGTGTACCTCTTTCTGATCTTGTTTAGAAACGAGATGAAGGAATCTTTCTGATGGAGTTATCAAGAATCCCTTCAAAATCACATTCTCCACCGCGTAGGCTATAATCTATAGTTCTGATCTTAGGCCTATCTAAAGCTTCATTTTTACCATGAATCCATCGCCCACTCCTACAGGATTTTTTGCTACTGCTGGTGCTGCTCTTGACTGTCTAGCTCACCGTGTCTTGATTTTTGGCTTGCTAAGTTTCAAGTAGAGATTTATCTCTTGATGGGGATATCCAAGTAGAAACCTTGTCATATGAGTCCTCCTTCCAGAATCCGCAATACCTAAATCATGCAGCTTAATAATTAAAATCAGATTCTCTACATGTCCATAAACAAAGAAAGAATGTTGGAGATGTTCACAGTAGACAAACCTGGGATATGCGTGGCAGGTGACTCGGGATCTTCATCAATACAAATCGATGCACCCATGTCTGTGGAAGGGATGAGAAATATTGGAAGTTATAATTGGAAAAAGTAAAGCATATCCAGCCTAATGATGTTATGCAATGTCTTGAAATCAGCTTTGACAGTTTGGAGAGTGAGGAGAAACAAATATTTATGGTTATTGCGTGTTTCTTTATTGGCAAAGAAAAAGATTGGGCTGTAGAAGTATTAACAAGAGGAGAGCCATTAATGCTGTAGTAAGGAAATTGTGAACCAGAAGGAGAAGGGGGAGGAGGAGCAGAGCCGTAGGGGTATAGATCTATAGGCGACGAAGGGCAAGAGATCTTCAGAGCAGCGGGCGGGGGTGCGGCGGCGAGGCGGGCACAACAGGAGTGCAGGGATTTTCATAGGTAGTGCAAGCAGTGCATACGACCGAGGGCGGAGGTGGAGGAGAGGAGTAGACCACCTGCGCAGTCACCACATTACCCACAAAAATTTATGATAAAGAATTTATGTGAAAAGCGGTGAGGCGTGGAAAACAGTAAGGGATGTGTTGACCTTATATAATCAAAGGAAACAAATCGACAGAGCCAATCAATTTGAGAGTCTCCAAGTCCTGTTACAACGTTGATTACAAATTTCAGATGGGCCTCTTTCAAATTGGATACGCCTTCGGCGTAAACTAGCACTTGTAAGATTCAAGAATTACGTCAATAGAAAATAATGCATGCAAATTATGTGACTAGATTAAACAATTAATAATAAATGTTAAATAATGCAATGAAATAAACTTAGACAATTCTAGATTTTTTCCTTTAAGAAATTAAGTATTATTTAATTATGAAATATTTGCATACAAATTTAAAACATAAAGCAATGTAAATGAAAAAAGAAAGTTGCCATCAAATTGCCAAAAAACATTGCAAATTGAAATAAAATGTTCCCATCCAATTGTCAAATCAATGTTTATCTGAATTTTATGTGATAAGTGAGATTTTCGAGGCTTTTATTTGATATTTTGGAGGATTTTACCATTAAACGACAATTGGTTTACCATTAAACTACAACTGAAATTTGTTTTTCAATGACTCAATAGTGGTATGCAAGCGTAAGACTTATTTTAGGCATCTTGGTGTGCAATGGCACCTTGGTGTGCAATGGGTACACCAAAGAGTTGTGGAAGGTCAATTAGCTTCTGGAAGATTTGAATAGCTAAATGGACAACCCAAAAAAATGGCGTCCTGAAAGATGAGCATATTTCACTTGCAACAAGCAAGAAGCTATGGGGAAAAGGATTGCCAGGATTTACAGTAGTTCCTTTCATTTTTGACAAATTTTGCTAGCATTCTCCCTAATTGTTTGACAAGATGCCTAACATAGATGCCTATCAGTCCGTAGACATTCCTAGTATCCACTCCCTCAAAGGGTTGCATTCTCGTTAGAAAAACCTTCTTAGGGATATTGGAAGACTTCCGGTGCCCTCCAGTAACAAGTTCCCCTACCGACTTCAGGGGACCGAAAACTGTAAAGCCTTAAACTGGACTCCCCAAAATCACACAGCTTAACTCACCTGTACCCTTGAGCAATATCTTTTTGTCAAACACACGCCTATTAATTGAACAATGAAAGGGTTTTGCAGCTTTGCGTGCACGAAAATTTCCACTTGCAGTAGAGAGTCAAAATCCTCACAAAATAGGGGGATCTCCTTGACAGCTACCTTCACTCCAAGCCATAAACCCTCGTACACTTCTGCAGAAGAACCCTACCCAATAACTGCAAGTTTAGGAAACAAATCTTTGACATCAATTTGCAACCACAAAGACACACCTTTCAAAAGAGAAGCCAACATACAACTAAAACTAATATTTGACATTGAGTCATTTTTTTAAATATTCAAGCGAAACAAAGCTTTGGTGAAAGAGCTCAATACTCCACCCACACAAGCAGAAGAATTATGACCAAGGTGCCTATAATATAGCTAAAAACAAATCTCAGCCGTCCATCATTTTTTGCCATTTTTCCATTTTTTGTTGCTGTTTTTTGATTGTTTTTCCCCGCTGCTAACCTTTTTTCGACCAAATCTCAGTTGTTCATAATTTTTCGCCATTTTTTTGACTGTTTATTGTCGATTTTCATTGCTTTCCCCGCCGCTCCTCCATCTCCAATTTGGCGAGCTGCAACCTGAAAATAAGGCTTTGATGAGGGTTTCAGAGTATGTTTATTTTACATATATGAAGAAAGGCGGACAACCTGATATTATAAATCAAGGGTGCAGATTGTTGGATCTGGCCGTTCATATTTTTCTGTTGTTTTACTATTTTTCGTGTGCGAAAGGCTTATCATCATAATGGAAACTGTGTGGTGTGCTCAGATAGTAAATTGATGTAATTGTTGATGGGATAGAAATGCAGATGAGGATGCTTTTATATTATACAATCATCTTTTCTTCTCTTCTTGTCTGTACGCAGGAGAAAGAAGATGATTAATGATGAGTAGGATTATCCCCTAATAAGATTTACTTAAAACCCCCATGTTTTGTATGTCTAGCGTGATCAAATTTAGAGGTTGACATAAAGTGTGGGATTGAACACCATGGCTGGAAGGAGAATGTTACTTAACTCAGGGAAATCCAAGAGTATCAAGTTTCAAGGCAAGCTGAAGGTAGATAATACCTAACATGATTGTGAGGTTTCGTTGAAGTATGCCAGAAAAGCTCTCTTTACGCTGAATAGTTTAACTTTTCTGTCTCAAATCTTCACTTGCTTAATACCTTGTTGTGGTTAGATTATGTTGAATGCATGTATCCAATTTTAAAAGTGAGCAATAGTAAACAACCTTTTCTAGCATCCTCTCAGCTTGTGCCAAAATGGGCATATATTCTTATGATGGATGCATACTCATTGAATTGTTTCAAATTTTTAGAACTGTTCTAGTCCCCTGTGTCTACGTCGCATGTAGGAGAATTATAAACGAAAAAAAGTGAACCTAATCATACTCATGCCCACGAAGCACCCACGTGTCCTACATTAAAAAATATCTTTGTCAATTGTTGATTTCCGCATTTTCCATACACGATGACATAATTTTCTATTTTAACTACAATAAAGGATTTTTTTTAATGGACCAACAATGAATGTGTGTTTATTACTTACCTATTCACTACCATGCCAGTACACATCTTTAAATGTGCATTTACTACACAATCACTTCACCACTCTCATTTGTCAATGAATGTACTAGCACTTGCACCCATAGAAGGTTCAAAGAATAAGTCCATAGGAAAGAAAAGTTATAAAAATGCAGTATATTTATATAAAAATTTATGTTAGTATATTGTGTAGTTGTTGTGGATGTCTTTATGTTTTCAAAAAAAGCAACTTTTTTCTCTTGAGAATCAAGAAATTAAAAAATATATATACAAAGTTAGAAAACCTATTTTTTAAATAAAATTGTAGATTCTACCTTGAACAATTTTTTATTGATTACAGAATACCTATATATAAAGTGATACAAATAAAATAAATAAATAAGAGAAAAAAATAGAAAGATTAAAAAATATTATAAGATTAAATATAAAATAAGAGAAAAATTGAGCAAAAGGTAGTAGAGGATATATTGAATGAAACATGTTGGATATATAAAACTATGCACATATTTATGAAAAGGGTTAGTGTGAAGGACAATCTTGGTATAGAAATGATAGCCAAGCTAACACATATCTTTAAAACCAACCATATAATATAGAGGGCAATATAGAGATTGACAATAGCTAGCAAGAAACGTAGCCATCTAAAACAACCATTGATCAAGAACACATCTAATGGCTATCCCAATCACAAGATAGAAGTTGATAGCATGTCAAATAAGTAGAGTGAGAACGAACCATCCAATTAAAAATACATACAATTCCTCTCACAACACAAAGATGGAGGTTCTAAAGTAATCAGATCAAAGTTGTGTTGACTCTCTAGAGATTTTACCGCAGAGTTAGTTGTCTAATAGTAATGTAGCGACAAAATAGATCCTGTAGTGTTTCATAAAATGAAGGAAATGAATTTAGTAATTGTGAGAAAGTTCCTTTCATGTAGTTCATTTATGCTGGGGTGTAGTACTCTGCAGAGTAGTTCACAATTGCAACACTTAAATTTGACATGGTCTAAGAGTTTATTTAAACTTCCTGATATAATTGGAAACCTGTCACAGCTACAACATTTAAACTTGAAAGGGTGTGAAAGTTTAAATAAACTCCCTGATATGATTGGCAACTTGTAACAATTACAATACTTAAGCTTGAAATAGTATGAGTTAAAATAAACTCCCCGATACAATTGGCAACCTGTCATAGCTGCAACACTTAACCACAACCAAGATTATCTCAACGATTGATGCAAGAAAAATTATTGTGAGAGATGCAAACTGGTTCCATCATTTCAAACAATAGGAATGTTCTTGTAGAGATTATTGGTGATGCTAGATGAAGCAACCTAAAAAACTAGGTTTCCACTATATTAAGGTGCAATGTGCCATACTTGCAATGATAAAGAAGGGACTCAATTTTATTTCCAATTTCTAAAAAGCGTTTTTCTAAATTTTTTGGTCTTTGGAGAATTAGACATTATTGTTAACATAATAAAATAAGATGTATAATTTGCAATGTGTCACTATCTATATAAATACTAATGGAGTGTTTATTGAATCCCTATTTTATGACACCTGTATTTTATCATGACATACACCTGTTTTCAGGAAGGAAAATATGGAGGGGGTGGAGAATGGGAAAAATAAAAAAGAGAGGAATTTGTGAAGGAATGAAAAGATGCTTCACCAACATGAAATGTGAGAGAAGGGCTTCAAATCAATCCATGAAAAATTGGAAAAATTGTCTTGGGAAATTAAGACATCAGAGTATTTTCCAGATTCAAGACATGTATTGAATGATGTGAAAGAGGATGAAAAAGAAATTTTCCTCTAACACTATAGTGAGAAGTTGAAAATTACATTTGGATTATTAAATAGATCCTTGAATCAACTTTTAGAATATTCAAGAACATTTAAAGTATGTGTTGACTATCACAATGCAACTCAGTATATCTCCAAGATTAAAAGACAAATTATAGGGACAAATAACAACTAGTTCCATCATTCTCTACCTGTCTCTCCCTTCCTCTCTATCTATTTATATCTCTCTCCCTCTCTATCTGTATTCCATATAACTTTCCTTCTCCATATCCATCTCCATCTCCATCTTTATCTCTATCTTCCTCTCTATCTCTATTTACTTACCCCTATCTCTCTTTCTCACTCTTCCCCACTTTATCTCTCCCTCTTTCTATCCCTATCTCTTCCCCTCTCTCCCTCTCTCCCTATTGAAAACATTAGATGAGCCTGTTGGTAATGGAGCTTGATTATCTTTTTGCTTCAGAGATTTTGATTCAATCATGTTAGGATCCCTTTAAGTGGATGCATAGTTGAATTGAAGCTATCACTTCTCCATTGAGACTTTTGTTGCATAAACAACATCATTTGCTAAATGGCCTACCAACTAACCTCATCTAATGTACAAATGTATGCAAAAAATAGACTGAAATTTTCCCTAATTAACCTTCTACATCTCTTCAGTGTACCCATTGCAGACCAAGGTGTGATTGCTAGTTATAGAAATTTTAAATTGTTTTTATTTTTTATAAATATATATAAATTTAGAATTATTAAAACCAATTTAATTGTAATAAATAATATGTGTTTAAGAAATTATGAGCGCAGGATAGGTATTAATGGGGCCCACTTCCAAGCATAAGTATAGAAGATGCACGCGACTTCGCCTATATTCAGAATATACGTTGCAGTCTATTTCCCTTAAACTTCTCTCCCTATCAAAGACCACTAGAGCAAGAAAATTACGGGAAAGGACAGGACAAAAAAGGGAAAAATGTAGGAAAAGTTAAATGCAGACCAAAGATTAGTAAAGGTGAAACTTTCAATTCTAATAATGGGACTTGCTTTTTGTCAGTGGAAAGATGGGGTGGGATGGTGAGCCATGAATCACATCCTATTTCTCACATCTATTCAATGGTGGACCCACTCTTAATTGGTATACCTTATTTTTCTATCACGTAGTTTTTTTTTGATGAATAGGCAGCTATCTATATTAATTTAAAAATAAGAGTACATATTCACAAAAAAAGGGTGGGTGGTAAAAAGGCACACCCCGAAAGTCACATGGGCCTAGCCCAAAATTCCAAGAGCATAAGAAATAAAAGCAACAAACATGCCTTTAAGCGGCTAGAGAAATGCCAGCAGAGCTGAGAGGGTCTCTGTCATCCACATTCTTCCCCCATACATTAGCGGGGTTTGGAGTGACATTAGGAGGAGCACCCCAACCATCGTCATCATCTTTCTTATCTTTATCTTCTTCCTCACACCAAGGTGAGATTTCAAGTGTCAGTCGTGGAAAGCTTTTACCACTATCTGGCCATCCAGAACCAGAGGCACGTGGAGTATCAGAGGGCCACCCAGAATAGCCACCGCCGCTCCCCGAAGCACCATCGGAAGGCCATCCTTGACTAGCTCGTGCCGGAGGAGAGCGAGCACACCGAGGAGGGCGAGAGTCCTACCAAGTAGGAGGTTAAGAGTGGGGACGGGTGGAGCCACTCCATTGTCAGCCCCGAGAGGGCGATCGACCACAGGATGAGGAGGGAAAGTCGGGGACCTGAGCCACAGCGCACAGGGCATTGCCCTAGTAGTCTAGAAGGACTTGGAGGTGAGCCACCTCCAGTGCAAGCTTGTTTTCTTGCATTTGTATTTGTAAGAGCACATTAGAACAAATAATTGATTTAGCATAAAGAGAAACATTAATATCCATTTGAGAATGAGCAAATATGCAAGAATTTATATCTTTCCAGATGTTGAAGAGCATTTCCACCCTGAAAGTGTGCCAAAGCTGGATGAACCTAGTAGGGATCCCAAGTGCATCTCCCAGCATAACCATATGCCAAGAAAAAGGTTTAGGGGCCGAAAGGGCCGAAAGAAATCATGAATCCAAGTCCAAAGCAAATGAGCTCTGGGACAAAACCAAAAAAGATGCTTAAAGCTTTTAGGTTGCCCACAAAAAGGGCAACAAGGGTCCTGGACCCCCAAGTGTATAAGATGAGAACCCATAGGAAAGCCTTGGAAAAGAATACACTAAGCAAAGTGGGCCAGCTTCGGATTAACACTTGCAGACCAAGTGACAAAAAATCTCTTTCGCCAAACATGAGCAGAGGAGTGAAGAAGCCAACTCTAGTTCAAATTGTTGATCATAGGAAAATAGGGTGAAAGACACTTGTAACCACTAAGAGGAGTATCTGGAAACCACTTCCAATCTTTCCACCAAGGTTTATTCCCATGAATGCCAATTTTATGAAGCATTTCTGTTGGAATGACACTCACCAGACCGTCAAAAGTAGCACGGTCCTAGTTTTGAAGTCTATATTAGGCCTTAAAAGTATCTCACTGCATAATGCGCATAGTGGGTCGGTGAAAGACCTATTGTAGGGTCTGAATGCCCTTTTTGTGAAATCTAAGAACTTTAAGCCAATACGACTTAGCCAAAGGTTGACCATTATGCTCAAGCAGAGGAGACCACCGAATATTTTGTTGATTGAGAGAAAACCCATCACGAAATCCAGCACCCGCCCATCGGAGCCAAGGCTTAACAGCCTCCCAAGGACGCCAAATTCTTTTGGCCACAAAAGTTCCAACAATTTGAATAGGCTCCTTCATAACTAGGAGGGTTTGGAAGCCTATTCATTTCTAGATAGGTCTGTGAACAGGAAATATAGAATGAATACAATGCCTGAGGAGAATCTTCCAGGCTTCATCTTCGGTGAGGGCCCAGATAATCAACTTGACACAAAGAGCAATCCCTTGCCATTGAGTGGAGAGAAGCCCAAGTCCTCCAGAATGTTTGGGGAGGCAACAAAAATCCCATGCAACATGATGGAAACCCTTGTGGGTTTCAGAGAAGGCCCATAGAAAATCCCGGAGCAATTTTTCAAGCTTGCCATAGGTAGCTTTGGAGGGAGCCCAACAAGAAGAGTAGTAAACATGAGTGGCCGCCAAAACTTTAGAGGACACTTGGAGTTTTCTAGCCAGAGAAAGAGGCTTGGTAATCCAGTAAGCAAGTTTTTGCTCGACCCTGGAGAGCACAACTTGCCAAAGCTCCTTAGGAGAGGCCTAGAAAGAAAAATGGATGCTAAAAACATGCAATATCTCTCCCTGCCCAATCCACTTCCAATTATAGTTTTGAAGCCATGCAGGAGTGGGTAAAACAGATTGCCTGTAACATAAGGTCTTGTGCCATTGGATGACAAAGTCAAAGGTTAGACATAAGGTGTTGAGACAATCAAGGGAATCGTTGATCGATTCTTCTTCCTCCAAGAGAGTGACAAAGTGACAAAGGAGTCATCTGCAAAGTACCCATTGACAAGCTGCTCTTGAGAGTCAGAGAGAAAAATCCCTTTGACATGATGTTGAGAAACTGCATGGGCCAGAAGGTAGCCAAAGCCCTTAGTCGCAAGCACATACAAAGAGGGGGTGAGAGGACACCCTTGCCGGATTGAGCGAAAAAGGCCAAAAGCAGAAGATTGGCAGCTATTAATGGTGATGCAAGTTGAGGCATCAACAAAAAGCATACGAACAGACTGAATGAAATTGAGCCTAAACCCCAAAGCTTGCAACATCGCAAGAATGAAAGGCCATTCAATGCGGTCATAGGTTTTGGAAAAGTCAATTTTGATGAATGCAAATTTTTGATTTGAGCGTCGGGCCACTCCATGCCTTCTCAAACAACAATAATATTATCCAGAATGAACCTGGATTTGATGAAGCCAGTTTGCTTTGGGTGCACAATATAAGGCAAGAGATGACAAATTTTCAGAGCCAAAGCCTTGGCAATGATTTTGTAGGAGACATTAAGAAGCGTGATGGGCCTCGAATTGTAGATGTCCTCCGGATCCCTAGGCTTAGGTATGAACTTTATATTACCCTTGTTTATTAAATTTCTTAGAGAGTTGGTTTGAAAAGCCTCAAGATAAACATGATGCAGATCATGCCCAACACAGTCCTAAGGGCTTTGTAGAATTCACAAGGGAAGCCATCAATCCCAGGGGCCTTATCATTGGCCATAGAAAAAATAGCTTCCTTAAGATCATCAATTGTCAACAATTGATCACAAAAATTTTTTTGGGTTGAAGAAAGCCTATGTGGCACAACGAGAAGGTAGTCCTCAAGGGCTTGTTATCGCATAGGTGTGGAGTCCTATGTAGTGAAAACCTACTCATAATGTCACACAAAATCCTGGAGAACGTCAGGGCCCTCAGAGAGCACCTGAGTGCCATCCTTAAATTTTTTGATGCCTGAGGATGAGTGTTTGGCACGAAGTGCCAAAAAAAATTCTTTGGAGGCATGATCACCGATCTTAAGCCAATGCAACCGAGCTTTGATTTGCGCTCCTCTGGCAACGTAATTATCAACCACTTGATTTTTGTGCCTTAATTCCGCTACCCTGACTTGATGCGATGGGGAAAAAAGGTTGCCCACCAAAGCCTCCATAGTTGAATGCAAGTCAACAGTGGTGGCAAGAATCAAGCAGTACGAGTGATGGCATCATTCGACTAGGTAATCCAGCCTGTTTGGCCAGTTGATCTACACTCCAAATTCTACACTCGATGAATGTGGGTTAGAGTGGGCTTGTGGAAAAGACATGTTAAAAAAGAATTGAGTTTTACACATGCGAGATTGACAAGACACCCATTCAATATGAAAAGAAATTGGGAAGTGATCAGACAAAGTCACATCCACTAAAGGCTTCACTGGTAAGGTAGAGCTCGCAAAAGAAAAAAAAGATTGAGCTGAGATCATGGCACGGTTAAGGCGTTTAAATACTCTATCAGAACCGGCCCTTTAATTACATCAAGTGTGTCAAAGGGAATGAGAATGGCAGCGGCCAATATTGAGATAAAAAAGCCCTAATTTATTACACATGTAAAACCATGCCTCCCATTCACCAGCTACCTAGTGGAAGGGCAAGGTACCATCCTTGTCATACACCACCTCGACCATATTAAAATCCCTACAGAGTAACCAAGTGGCAACTGGTAAAGAATCAACAATCCAATGCCAAAGCAAAGAGTGCTGCACAACATCATTAGAAGCATAAACATTAATAATTCTAAAGGAATGATTATCAATGTTAAGGAGAATCCAAACTATCTGCTGAGAAGGATTAGTCCCATGATCCACAACAGAAGAATGCAAATGTGGGGACAAAAGAGTGACGACACTGCCACACCCACCTTCATGCAAAGTGTAAAACATAGTACTGACTAGCCAAATAAAATGGCAAGCCGAGGTTAGAAAAAACCCAGAAATTTTAACTTCTTGGAGACAAAGCACTTCAATACCTGAGTATTTATGTATGGTATCTCCAATAGAATACTTTCTGGAGAGGTTAGTTAGACCTCGAACATTCCATGAGAGGAAATTCATGGATGAAACTCTTCCATTCTTTTGGAACCCAGTTCCTCCTCAACCAGGGAAGAGAAACTATTCTTCAAGAGATCCTATGGAATTGAACCAAACTGAATAGGGGGTGAAAACCTCCACTTTTCTGGCACATATTCTCCTTCTTCAGGCAGTGGAGACGGACTGCGAGACCATCGTTGAGCTCCCGTTGTGGGAGGGATATTCGGCTGAGCATAGATAACAACCGCATGTTGAGGCGTCGCCTTTGACCTAGGCTGCACCAAAATAGTAGCAGCTCTTGAAGGAGCATTTTTCCCCTTCTCTTAAGGGTTTCAAACAACTTTGGGTGGTTCAGAGGCCTTGGGCGTTGACCTAGAACCAGTTGACTTAATTTTTTGGTTCGTAACCATGGTCCGCTTTGTTTCAGCCTTAGCAGAAGGCTCCGTCTGACGAGGATTTTCGACATCTTGCAACGGGGATGGTGTACGAGGCACTGCCAAAGGGCAATCCTTGATCTTGTGGTCAGCTGACTGGTACCGATAACACTTGTTAGGCAAATTGAAATACGTGACTTTCTAGGTGTGCCTAATAGCTCCTATTTGAATGTCCACAGATTCTTTCAAATCCTTAGATAGGTCCACCTCCACATAGACCCTCTTCTGGGGTCGGGCTTGGATAAACCTATCCAGTTCTATACAAACAACCCTCCCTAAAGAGGAAGCAATGTGATTCAGAAAGGGCACACAAAGCAAAGGCAGACCAGGGAACTCAATCTAGACTGGAACCCACATTTTGGTGTCGTCTCAGAAAACAAAATCCTGGGTCCATGCTTGGAAAACCAACAAGGATGACCTAACATACCAAGGCCCATGGCCTAAAATAGCCTGGACATGATTAAATTCCACAAAGCCAAACAAAAAAAACCCTAGGTCAAGTTTTGGACCATATTAAGGCGGACCCATGAGGGACCCAAGCCTTGCTGACCTATTCTTTCATCACACTTTCGGCGGGATTCCTCCCAACAAAATAACCCACAAGGGTGTGTTGTTCAAGCCATTGGCAAGCAGAATCAAAATTCGATAAAGGCAAAATCACATTAGCTGGGGTATCAGAATTCTTACCTCGTGAAAGACTCTCAAAACAAATTTTTGAGGACGTTTCTTCAGAGGAGGAGCCATTGAACTGCGACGATGAATCGTTAACACCAACATGAATTGTTGGGTTAGAGCCAGTTGAAGGCATAATAAACCCCTAAAACTGTAGTAAAAATCTTTGAGGGAGGAATTTTCCTGCACACTAGGCGTAGTATGATGCAAGAGGGGCCAATGATGATTGCAGAAAAAACAAAATTCATGGCTTAAGTAAAATTAAATTGGAATTTTTTAATCAATATTTTTTATTGATAAAAAGGTAATGTAATATTAAAAAAAAAGAGTGTGGTAGAGAGGCACATTCATAGATTTTCAATTTAATTTAATTTATTCTACTAAATGTGTAAATTGATACTTTTTCAAATATGGTTGTAAGGAATAGAATATTATATAGGTTTTTAACATCTTTGGAGTCATAAGTTTATGGGATAGCAATTTCTATCAATTTTAATTTTTGAACTGGTGACTTTTTCTATTCAATCTGATAATGAATTCATCTAACTTCTTGATCATATAAAGATATCAATGATAGAGAATTTGGATCGATGTCATGTACAATAATAGAGTGGAATGATCAAATGTGTATAATCAAAGCCATGGAAATGTATTACTTGTGTGATGCGAATTCAAGTATATGAAAAGTTAGTTTTTTTTTTTAGTATGTTACTTTAATAGATTTTGAATGATTTTATAAAAAGGGAAGTAACTTCAAAGATATTTTAATTTATTAACATTAAAAATTATTTTTGAAGCTATTAAGAGTGATAAAATAAGTATTAATTATAAGAAGGATCTATTCATAATTTAATCATGATGCTCCTCCATTGATTATATAAGAAAGGAAAGTCTTAAAAGTTGTATATCTTTATTTTTATTGGAGACATTTTTAAATGCTTCACAAAAACTTCTATTGTGCAAGTTCTTTAAGTAGCATTAAGACTTAAGTATAATACATAACAATAATAATAAAAATCCTCATCCTTCTTCATCTTCTTAAATATCCTCAATGGTTCACTTAATCTTGTAGATTATTTCTTATTACTGCTATAATCTTGATCGTTGTTGTTTCTGGATTAGATTATGTGAGTTTTTTGTATAAAAAAATTCTCATACAATCTAATCCAAGAACAACAACTATAAACATTATGGAATGTGGAAATCTGATATCATTACTATAATCTTGACAAAAATATTCCCCACTTTTATTAAGTTGTAGAATTTTTTTATTTTAATGATGAAACACAAAAAAGGTCGCATATGCAACAAAAAAAATCCTTGAGTTATGTATTTAATTGTGAACCATGTTGATTTTTAATAACATGTTTCTTCATTTCACCATTATATACTTAACAAGTGGAAAACACCAAAGGCCAGTGTAAAAATTATCCAATTTGTAAATGTTAAGCCTATTTCAATTATTTTTACTATAGAAAGGTCACTACAAGATTTGAATTTGAAGATTTATAGACCTATATAGGGTAATTTCTCAATTAAATATAAGATTTAATCCTCGTTGTTTGTGAAATAATACATTATATTCCAATCAACTTAAAAATACTAACTATGCCAAAAATAAATAAATGACTTTAATTTTGTATAGTTTTTGGCCCCTTGCTCTCTGTTGCCTACCTATCCTTTATGTGCACACACAAACATACACATCTCTTACCTCACCCTCTATTTACAAATTATGATATATTCACCTTATTCATACGTTTATGATACTCAACCATTTACACGCTTCCATACATACACACTATCTACCTTGATTGTCACAAATTTTATAGTTCCATCAACCAATGATTATACATTTGTGTTTTTTATATTCATTTCATATAGTTCTTACAAAACAAAGCTATAAATATATGGATGGTTAAAACCTTTTTAGAAAATAAAAATCAACATTGCAAAGTATAAACAAATTATATTATTAAGTTATAATACCAATTTCAATATAATAGGCATGCACATTCTCTTATAGGAGTATTACCAACATGCAAATTATCTATAATAATTTTGACAACATAATGACACTTTTAAAACACTTTGAACATACTCCATCCAGGCACCCAATAAATAAATGAAGCACAAATTGAAAACCATCCAATGGTTTTTAGAAAGCCATGTACCATTCCAAAAGAAGCATGGTGCCCAAACTTCCACATCGAAATTCTAATACCGTTCTCACACAAATTAATTTATTACTTGTACACATATTCATAGTTATCACAACTTGTCATATTTGACCATCCAACTTAGGTGTCTCATTTGACTCCAATATTCATTAAAAATACTCTATGACATGTGTCATAAACTATTCAAGATTCCAATGTAAACTACACTTTAATCATGTTTTACATACCATAGAACCTATTATAAGTAACTCTCATATTACAATATCATAAAATTCTCATACCTCTCATGGTACCATTAGATGTTTGTACAACTTACACACTTTACAAGGTAGCCGACAAATGACCAAGAGTACCACCTCAAAGTGGGATGACCTATTTTCCATGTGGGACTAAAATAATTAATAAATATAATATGATAAATAAATACAAATATTAGGATGTAAAATTTATGATACCTTTTTCAATTACTTTACGTTAGATCATTTCTTTGAGACACCATTTTGATTAATGCCTTGAATCATATCTATATGATGTAGGGCCAAACTTAAGAAGCTTAGAGTTGAATGACATACAATTATCAATGTATATTAAATCTATTAAATTACATAAGAAAAAAAATTATATACCATAATAAATGATTATAACATGACGTCAACATTAATTCCTACCAATATTCTTATAACTAAATATACTAATTTATTATATTTAATTTTTAATTATCAACCGACCCAAGATTGATTTTACTTAAATCAGCTTAGATTATTGATGTGAATGATTTATTCCATTACACTTCTCCATTTAACTAGTAGTCTTATTGATGGAAGGGCGTAGTTATGAAGTGGATGCGTCATTTTTGCAATGTAGACCTTTTATTTCTGTTCACACTTTCAAAAGCCTCTTCATTGAATAGCAAAAAAGAATTTATGAATAACCTCAAAAAACAAAAAAAAAAATCCTTTATTTTTTAGTTTTTACAATATCCGGGAGAAGCTAAAAAAGTAACGTCTTTCCCCGTCCTTGCGAGGAAGGAGGGTGGATCAAACCTCTCGGATCTTTGACAAAATGTCTCCGTCTTTCTCTACACATTTTCTTACTTATTTCCAGGAAGAAACAGGGAAGGGTTTCGTTCATTTCTCCATCCTTTCCTCGAAGGAAGATGCAGTTGTATCTATTTATATGCAGCCCTTGATCTAGTCCAAACATAACCAGCGTTTGCGAGATTTGCTTAGCTCTGTGTTTCAGCCCCATCCTTGCATTTATGGCTTCTACATCCTCATCTCAACAACAAAATGCTTTCTCTGGAATTGAACTTCGCAACGAAAGGAGAGAAATAGAAGAATCTTCCAGAGTTTTCGATGTGTTCATCAACCACAGAGGCCCCGATGTCAAACTCACTCTGGCTACTCAGCTTTACAACTCCCTTAAGGCGCTAGGCATATCGGCATTTCTTGATTCGGAAGAGAAGGAGCGTGGAGTTTCATTTATTTCAACCATCGAGATTGCGATTAGATCGGCTTCAGTGCATATTGCTATTTTTTCAAAGAAATATGCAGAGTCAGATTGGTGTTTGCGTGAGCTGGTTCTTATGTTACAGAGTAATGCCAAGATTATTCCTGTGTTTTACCAAGTGAAGCCGTGGGAACTCCGCCACATCGAAAAGGGTGTATATGATGAAGCATTCACTGAATTTGTAAACAAGGGGAGGTATCTGGACAAGATTAAGGAGTGGAAGGCAGCCCTTCAACAAGTTTCATACATCGCAGGCGACGTATTCGAAAATCTAGGGTAAGCTTTCTGCCTGTTCTAAATCTACTTGACAACTGAAATAATATTTTCTTCTAGCAAAACAGGTTAAGTGGAATGAGCAAAAGTTCGTTCTCATCAAGTTCCCCTTTCTGTTGCAGTCTTAGTGAATGCAAAAACGTAGTGTCTGCTGTGGAAAAAGAAGTAGAAAGGAGGAAAAAATTACATGTTGCCAAATATCCAGTCGGACTTCAGAAGCTCGTAAAAGATTTTGAAAGGCGGTGCCTTAATGAGTTTGTTCAAGAGTTTGAAAGCCAGTGTGCAATTAAGAGAGCAGCAAAAGAGAAAGCTAATGGCGTTGGCATTTTTGGTATGGGTGGAGTTGGGAAGACAACTCTCTCGTTAGAGTTGTTCAACCAAAAGAAATCAAATTATACAAGAGCAAGTTTTCTTTATGACGTGCGGGAAGCCCATGCCAAGGGTAATTTACCCTTATTGCAAAGTCAACTGCTCAGAGATATCTTTCGTGAAGATAATCACAGTTTTCCAAGTATTAAGGAAGGGACGAGCTGTCTGAGGGATCGCTTGGAAAGAAGCAGCTCTTTCAGTTTCCTAATTGTTTTAGATGACATTGATCATGTGGAACAATTAGATGCTCTATTACTCGGGGATATGTTAAATAAGCCTGATAAGAATCTGGTAATTATTACAACCCGAGATGTAGGGGTTCTTGTAAGTGCAGGAATTGACATTGGTTATCATTTAAAAGGACTGGATAGAGAAGATGGGAGAGAGCTGTTTTGTTGGCACGCTTTCGACCAACCCCTTCCACTTAGCGGATACGAGGATCTGGTTCAGGACTTCGTTAACCTGTGTGGAGGCTTACCTCTATCTATGATAGTTCTGGGCCGGCATATTTCTCATAGACCCCAGCGGTATTGGCAAGATGAATTGGAAAGAGTCAAGGCGGCTCTTCCCGGAGATATAAAGTGGAAATTGAAGATAAGCATTGAGACATTAGATAATGTAGAAAAACAGATTTTCATGGATATAGCTTGCTTTTTCATTGGAAAATCTATCACCAAGGCCATGTCTATATGGAAGGGATCTGGATGGAGAGCTGACCGTGCTTTGGAGACACTGAGAGAGAAATGTCTTGTTGGGGAAGTTAAAGTAACGTATCTGAATGGGCAAGATAATGTGTGCGAATCTAGCGCAGACGGGTCTGTTTTGAGAATGCATGATCACCTTCGGGACTTGGGAAGAGAAATGGCAGATGAGCTGAGCCATCCTCGTCGTTTGTGGCATCCCCGGGATCTTAAATCTTTGGTATGCTTGCCCTTCCACCGTATTTTCATTTTTTTTGATATTTAAATTCTGAAATTCCTACTACTACACAAATGTAAGCTGCATTCTATAAATGCAGAAATCGAAGGGATTCCGAAACATCCTGGCACAAACCAAAGGCAGGTGTTCCCATTCCTTTGTGGACAAATCCATGAGCTGTAAAATTACATACTTTTTAGGCGAACAGGAAGATGGGTCTGATAGTTCTCTGCTATGGCTTGAGCTTGAGTACCCGCGGCCCCGTCCATCTGACCGTTATTCAGCTATAAAGTCAAGCATTTGTTCATGGATTCCTCTTCAAAACTTGCAGTGTTTAAGAATCGGCAATGGTTGTTTCCGAAAATTGTGGCAGAGCCATGTGCAGGTATTTGTTTTTCACCATCGAAAATTAAATCTTCATTAACGGTATACTAGATGCGCATAATGTTATGGTAGTTTCTTAACTATTGTTTATACCGGAATGTTTGAAATAAGTATATTTTGAATAACAGGTACCTTCCCATTTAAAAGAACTGCAGATTCATGACACCTTTCTGGAAGAGTTTCCAGATTTGTTAGTAAAATTAAACAACATGGAAAAATTAGTTTAACATGCTGATGCCATCCAAACGGATATTTGGTCTTTATTTAAATCTCTCAGAATGGATCTCCGTAGTTTAAAGATGATGGATTCGGTATTAACAGGGTGCCCAGCTTACAATGGTACTGCAGAGGGGGCTACTTTTAAGTCCTTAGTTATCTATAATTTCAAACGACAGTGGGAGGGGGAAGTGGCTTTGAATAACGAGGGGACAGCAATGAGGAACGTTGAAGATATAGAGATTAAAGGCTGTAGACTTGTTACGAAGATTTTCATTAATGGAAATAGCTGTGAACGCCTGCAATCTCTCAAAATATCTGAAATGGAAAATCTTATTGATGCGGATTTAGTAAAGATAAGGACATTGAAATGTCTTGAGGTTACCGGCTGTGAAAAACTCAAAAGATTGTCAGGAATATCCGATCTTTTCAAGCTTGTAGAATTAAAGATTAGCAGATGTCTGGAACTTGAGGAGATGCCAAGTCTTGCAAGAGTAAGCTGCTTGGAGAGTATTGAGATTGAGTCTTGTGAGAAGCTACAGAACATTGTGCTGCCAACAACACTCAGCAGTCTGTCTATATGGAGTTGCAAAGATTTGCAAAGAGTAGCAGGAGCCGGCGATCTTACAAAGCTCACAGGACTGATTATTAAACACTGCCCTGCGCTTGAGGAGTTGCCAAGTCTTGCAAGAGTGACCTGCTTGGAGAATATTGAGATTGATTCTTGTGAGAAGCTACAGAACATTGTGCTGCCAACAACACTCAGCAGTCTGTCTGTACGGAGTCACAGAGATTTGCAAAGAGTAGCTGGAGCCGAGGATCTTACAAAGCTTACAGGATTGATTATTAAACATTGCCCTGCGCTTGAAGATTTGCCAAGTCTTTTAAGAGTGAGCTCCTTGGAGAATATTGAGATTGACTCTTGTAAGAAGCTACAGAACATTGTGCTGCCAACAACACTCAGCAGTCTGTCTGTACAGAGTTGCAGAAATTTGCAAAGAGTAGCGGGAGCCGGGGATCTTACAAAGCTTACAAGATTGATTATTAAACACTGCCCTGCGCTTGAAGATTTGCCAAGTCTTGAAAGACTGAGCTGCTTGGAGAATATTGAGATTGACTCTTGTGAAAAGCTACAGAACATTGTGCTGCCAATAACACTCAACAGTCTGTCTGTAGAGAGTTGCAGAGATTTGCAAAGAGTAGCAGGAGCCGGGGATCTTACAAAGCTTACAGGATTGATTATTAAACACTGCCCTGCGCTTGAGGAGTTGCTAAGTCTTGTCAGAGTGAGCTGCTCGAAGTATATTGTGATCGAGTCCTGTGAGAAGCTGCAGAAGGTAGCAGGTATTGAAGAGTTGGGCGGAATAGAATGGATGAAACTTAGTTATTGCGGCAATGCAGTAATACGAAACTGCATTCATAAGTTGAAGGTAATGATTTCAATATTCCGTTTTGATAGGAATCATAAATCTTATTTTTAAGGTAAGTGGTTTTTATTCCATTATTGACCTTTGTTCTCACATAATAGTCCATATTTTCGTGAGTAATGTTTCAAGTGATGTGTAAATGGAAAGAATTTACCGTGGATGAACAGATAGTATGTGTCTTTTATTTCAGAGTGTGCCCTCGTGGGGAATGGAAATGATTGGAAGAGCAGTAGATGGAGCAGAGTCAAGTTTAAATAAAAATCTGTTTTGTGAAATTGGCCCTGAGAATACTATTTCTCAGTGGCCAGAATGGACTTCTGTTATTGCATGCTATCTGGTTGTGGTTGATAGCTCAACTTCTTTAGAGGATATAAACCAATCGCTTCCCTTTGACTATTTCTATGAGTATTATTTTCATAAGTTTGACTTTGACTCTGACCCTCATCATCACCATCACCATCACCATGACCATGGCCTCAAGGTCCGTGAAGGAGAATGGATAATTACAATAGTATCAGGTCCATATTGGTATGATAAGGATTTTGAAGATGTATTAAGGAGTGAAGGAATAATGAAGAAGGGGGTTTTGATAGAGGTGAAGAAGGGCGAAGAGTGGAAAGTTTTGGAGGTGTTACGAAGAATTGTAGATAAGCTACATCAAAATTTGTAGACAATTAATCTTATTTATTAATCATAGTAAAGTTTTTTAAATTTAAAACAATTTCTATTCATAGAATGGAATATTTTTCTTTTAACATCAAAAAATATTGTTTCTTTGTATTAATTTATTTTTGAATTTAATATTTTTAATTTAAATTATTGTTAAAAATATATATTTTAATTTAAATTAAAATAATTTCAATTTATAGAATGAATTATTTTTCTTAAAGTTTTATTTATTTAATATTATTAATTATATGTGTGAGAGAGACAGGTGATTTATAATATTAATTGAATGTATTATATTTTTAATATTTGATTAAATGATTAATTATATATTTCTTTATTTATTTATGAATACGTGTTATTTGTATGACTTTGTATAATTATAATTATTTATTTTTTAATATTTGGTTTCATATTGATTCTATTTTTGATAGTTTTACAAATTTTAAATATTTATTAATTTTAATTTTTAGTTTTCACTTAAATTGTTACCATTAAAATCATTTTTTAAGTTTTATTGTCTTTACCATTTAAACATAAAAAAGTATAATTTATCATGAATCTACAACAATAAGCATTTTTTACTTAAATTAAAGTTGAAATGTATATATTGTAGAAAATTTTATCCTATAAAATTTATATTACTTCTATTTTTCTCTTCCATTTTTATTGTAAATTAATAATTAAAGTTCTTATATTTTAAAATGGGATGGAAATACACTACTAAATTTTTTAGTAATTGTGTTTTATCGATTGATGAATTCTAGTGGTGTGGTCAAGTAAGTCAATGGTAGAGTTGTGTTGGTAAACATAAATTTTCACTACAAAACTTTGATATGACTCATCCAATGTATAGAGGAAAACATTTCAACAATTCGATAAGATTATAACTAAATGAATTATCTCCCTTTGTGTTTGATAATATTTCTTGGAGTTTCTTTGACTGTTGTGATTATTCCAGCCTCAACTTTTCTACAAGTTAGCATGCTACTTCCATATTTTGATGGCTTTTCTGCTCTTCATGTTCTGTAGCTTCTATGTGAACATTGGCAGCATCAAGCAAACATTTACAATAGTCAACATTCAACTCTATCTTCTTCTCATCAAAGTCCTGTATATGAGGGCTTGCCACAACTGACAGTTGGTTGAACACACAAAGTGCATTCATTAATTTTGACACTGCTTGACGAACCTCATCAACTTTTCATTTTGCCTCATCAACCAAGACAAGTTGGCATGCTACTTCCAACTTTTGACGACTTTGCTGCTCTTCACATTCTGTGACTTCTCTTTGAACTTTGGCAACATCAAGCAAATGTTTGTAGTAGTCAACATGCAAGTCTATCTTCTTCTCATCAAAGCCATGTGTATGAGAGCTTGCCACAATTGACAGTTGGTTGAACACACAAAGTACATTAATTAAATTTGATTTAGTTTAGATTTTAATTTTAGTTTTAATTTTAATTTAGATTAGTACTTTTTAGTTATAAATTAAATTAATTAAGTTAATTTTAATTTTGATCATTAATTAGTTTGTTAGTTTAATTTAATTTTAATTTTAGTTTAGAGAAATTTAGATTAAGTGAGTTTTGACTTTAGATTAATTTAGAATAATCAATATAAGTTAATTTTTATTAAGTTAGATTAATTTAGTATAGTTTCTAAGATTTAAATTTAGATTTAGATTTTTGAGTTAGTTTAGATTTAAATTTAATTTAGATTAAATTTACGTTTTAGATTTTAGATTTTTCTAATTTAGTTTAGATTTAAATTTTTAATTTAGATTAATTAGATTTTTAGATTAGATTAATTTTGTTTATTAATTTTTAATAGCTACATTAAATGCAAGTTTCTTTTATAGCTTTGTTTTTGAATTCAAGACTAATTTTGTTAATTTGGTTTTTGTAGGTTCGTATGTCGAAGACTCGAAAACAAAAACATAAACTCTCATTTGTTGAAGACCAATGACTCAAACTACTAATTTGTGTGTTGTAGGTTCGATTGTCAAAGAATCTATCTTGAAACATTGTGTCTTTTTTTTATAGATTAGATCACATTTAGTTTAGTTGGTCTAAAAAGAACTCGAGTGTTTGATTTGACATCATAAGTTGTATTAAAATTAACAAGTGTTTTTCATGTCTTGTGGGTTTCATTTTTGTCATTGAATGTGTATGCTCTTCTCTCGCACCACTTTGTGATCTTGAGAATCAAAAGCATTCCTTTAACAAATCTTCCTTACTTTTGTTTGTACCCTTTAGAGGGTTTGCCTCGAAAGAGGGAATGACCCAAGCAATACTGCTTCAGTCTGCTATATAAATTATCGTGATTGTTGGGAAAGTCTTCAATCACCTGGTGTGGATGTGTTATCCTGACAAGTGCCACCCCTAGTGTTTGTGTAACATGTGTCAAAATCCTTTCTTATGAAGGAACTGGGAGGCCTCTTAATTGAGCTAAATTGTTGCATGTATAGCCATAAATATTTCCCCAAAACAAAGACTAAGAATCTTTGTTTTAGTGGCGAAAATCCTTTTTACCTGCTAGTGTAAGAACGGTTGTTCGGAAGCCACCCCACACCTTCACTATTCATGTGTACAGACACAAATTCCTCTTTGGGGAATGAGACTTGGTGTGCCTGTGCCATGTAAGGGGGAGCTAATGTAACCAAGTCTCTAGCTGCTAGTCTTGTTTAAGTGGTTGGAGAAATCGAAGTGGGGATCTAGCAAGTAGTATCTCTTCCTATCCTAGGTTGTGCAAAGTGTTTTCAAAGTGTGTGCCATTTCACATCAAGATCAAACTCAAGATATTGTATTTTATGTGTGTGTATTCAAAGCAAACAAGAAAACAAACACCACACCCAAAATTGACAACATTTGAACCTCGAAACAAACTACGCCTATATATCAAAAATGAGATGAACCTTCAAATCTATTTAGACTAAGGAAATTCTTACCTCATCTCTACCATTATCTATTCATCCATCACCTCATCCTTATGCATTACACATTCCCCATAGGTAAAAAATTTAGGTCGTCCTTTTAGCTTGCATAAACCCCTTGCAAAAACCTCTTGATTAGGAAGTTCATCAAACTTAGACTAGACCATAGCTTGAAATATGTATTCTCTTGACCTTATCTTTCAGAAAACAATCATTGTTGTCATTCATCATCCAATTTGAGACCACCTTGTCAACACATCCTATCAGATTAGTTTCTATACCTATCTTACTTTGATTAGCGACTGTATGTTAGGTCTACTAAAGTTTTTAGTCTTCATCCTAAGTCATAGTACTTCATGCCTTCATCTCACATCTTGCATACCCTAGTCATAGACATACTTCTGATTTCAATCATTGTGACATTACCTTATTCACACCTTGACTATTGTCACTTTGACTCTTAATCATTGTATCATTATTAGGAATCCTTATACCCCAAAAAAAAAAGCATAGCTTAGTTTGCATACCTTAGGCTTAGGTCATACCTTTGAATTTTCATACCTTAGACATCACATTACATACCTTAGTCATACTCCATCTTTCATCATAACATCACATTTGCATCATAGTAACATTACCTCACCACCATGTCTTCAATTCACCTTGATATGCTTGCTAGTTAAGTTGAATACCAGTTAATCCACAATTGTCAATACCAACAAGCCATAGAATTCAAGAGATAATGGATCAATTCTGCATCCCAAGCACCCTTAACCCATAGTCAACCACCCATCAACCCATCTTACCAACCATTCATAAACTCTACTCCTCCATCCATCTATCCTCACTATCAAGAGTCACTCGATACAACCCATACCATTAATCCTCAAAAAATTGATCATCGTTATCCTAACCTTGACAAGGGAAACCGACCTTCCACTAATCCATTTCAAGCCTCTACACTGTATCCTAGTCCATCATACATCAATCCATTCCAAGCCACCTCACCTTATTCTAATCAATTAACCATTAGTCCATTGCCATCTACTAAATCCCAATGCACCATACCATGCAATAAAAGCACATCCATTAACAATCTCTGGGGAAGACTAACAAAGGAACTTGCTCGACTCAAACGTGAAAAGAAATCCATGCAATCCAATCATATCTCTAGTCCTACAACATCCAACCATTTGTCACCATCTTGCCCTCCATTTTTACCAATTTTGAAAACGAGCTTGCTATTGAAACTAAATTGTTGTCTGTTAATGAAGATCCTACCATTACACAAGATTAGATCCCATTGCCTAAAACTTTGGATATAATTCAAGAGCATAGACCAAAGCATGACGAAATGAACTCAATGACAAATCAAGATCAAATTAGCCAAAACACCCTTCTAGCTGATTATAATAATAATTCGATCCTCACTAAAGGTCTTACTGCTTTCCATGACATCCATGACTCAGTCACCTTTGTCATGGCAGATGAGACAATTTCTCCCATGGCACACATAGATGATCTTCCTCTAGAACAAGAGTCTCCTACTCTATAAATATTTGCAAATGATCAAGATATAGTTGAATTCACTAGAATCTATGATAATGACCACAAGGAAGGTTTCTACATCAACTTGGATGCACCGATATCTTTTGAAGAACCATCATAATCCAATATTTCACAAAATCAGACCAAAGATATCAATCAAAAATATATCCAACATGTCAATGAAGCTACAACATCATATCAACTAGGATCATCTATCTTTGTTAGAGCAGGCTTTCTTGCAGATGAGAAAATACTAAGTAATGGTATCCACATACACAATGATGGGTTTGCATCTTGTTTTCAAAACAAAAAAGACCCCATCGCAAACAAAATCTGCCAAAGCATGCATTATCAAGGGAAAGGTTTTAGGTATTCTTCAATCAACAAATCTAATGATGAACTAGTGGTACCTCCTCGATATTGGGGAAAAATTTATCTGATATAAACATCAAGATGGGGGTCATGAGTTGTTCTTACCATAAGGTTGCTGCCAACACTCCTTCCATCCACACCATAAACCATCATTACCAATATCTTAAACCTTCCATTTGGAACCAACAAAAAGAAAATTATTACAAATCCAAAGTTCAAAATCAAATGTCAAAGGCCATTGAATCAAAAAAAAATCCAAGTAGACAAATCAAGTTAAAATGGATCCCAAAGAAAAATGGATCAAGGAAAAAAAATATTCTAAATCCAAAAGTCAATCAAAATGTGGAGCCACAAGAAAATATGACTCCCACATATAATTGATTCAATCAAAAGGTACACATCTAATCTTAAGATTTAGACTATAAAAGAAGTGGAGTTGAGTCTACTAGAGAAAAGACTATTGTTTCTATGAATCTACAAGACAAGTGTACAATTGAATGTGACAAGGCCTTGCAAACTTTGAAAGAATTGGGTCTATGAATTCTCCTCCATTTTCATCCTCAACTCGAGCTTCGAAGAGAAAAATTATGTAGATTTTTTGTGCCAGAGGGGGAGAAGGGGGGAAAAGGTGGGTTTGAATGAACCTAGGTTCGAGCGAACTACCCTTGGAGGTTCACCCAAACCAGGGTTCAAGTGAACTCCACTTGGAGGTTTGCTCGAACCAAGGTTTGAGTGAACCCCCCTTTCCACCAAATTTTCCTTTACTTTTTTCTCAAAAAATGTGGGACCCAACATTTAATGGGTTAGCTCGAAGGGGGGTTCTGGTGAACCTCTTTGTGTTTGCTCGAACCAAATGTTCGTTCAAACCCACAAAAAACAATTTTTTCCCCATGGGGTCATTTTTCCTCCATTTTCCTTCCTCATTGGAATTGTAAACTAGTTTTGTGGGTTTACCCATTGGTAACTCGTAACTGACTAAGTAATCTATGCATACATGTTGATCCGATATTTTGGTTTGAAAATCCTCTCAGTAAAAGGAAATTCTATGAGTTTTTGATATGTTGCTCAAGAGTGTTAGCTACATGTATTAACAAGTTTTCAACATGTTTGTGTGATCCGGTTGAGTTATCCAACTGATAGAAGTTTGGTATTCTTTTGGATGACAAGGTTAAGCATTGTTTGTCCTTTGTTTGTTCCTTATTAGGTTTGGGCTGACCTAATGTTTGGATAACATGTTTTGTTTTGTGCACCAAAAGGAATTTTTTACTAAGCCAGCAACATATTTTGAATTTTGGGTGTTCTTTCAATTAGGCCGACCTAATTGATAAATGAACTCATGACTGTATGTATATATGTGTGTGTGTGTGTCTATGATGGACAAAAAGAGATACATAGTGATATAAACATCGAGTATGGTATGTGAGTGATGCGACAAGTGTAATAGTGCAAAGCTACTGATAGTGATTGTAGACTAGTAACTGGAGCAAAATTTTGGTTTTGTCAGAGTTGAGCTGGAATTGTTTTCTACACTTTGTAGGTGCACTTCTCCAATTCATTTTTGGTAGTGAGCCACACCTTTTTGTATCTTGGAAATAAGCCATATTTTGTATTTAGGTTGTGAGTCTTTCAAGGATAGTGAGCCTTGTAATATCTTATAACCAGTTATAATATATTGTGAGTTAATCCTCACTATGGTTTGTCCCACTTTGGGTTTTCCATGTAAAAATATTGGTGTTAATGTGTTATGATCTGGTTCACTATTGCAGCTAAATGTGGGTTGATAATTGGATGGTTAATAATTGATTTTGCTAGTGAAATACTGATTCACCCTCCGCCCTCTCAGTATTCAGTGTATTCAACATAAGGAAAATAGATTAGGTTCATGTCTATATTATAGATATGGATGTATGAACACATACAGATGCTCTAATATTCATGACATCATGATCACCAAATGTACACTTACATCAAACTCTCACTGAGCCTCACATGGCAATATCATATAGTCAACAAGTGTAGGTCTCACAACATAAATATATATGGTAACACCGTATCTCTACCTTATAATGATAATCAAAATAATTAAAAAAGTGACCAAACTAGGACATAAAATATAATCTTCCTTCAAACTAAAATATTTATGGGTACATATAACCCACATTCAAGTTATATATATGTAACCTAAAGGTATAAACAACCTACAATGCTATACAACTTGTAGATCTCATAATGCAACATACAAACTTAACAATACATTGGTAACCATGCTAACCAAGAATAATCATAGATAAGAATGTAAGATTTCAATGATTCAAACATCGAATCATTTTAGATTCAATTTCCAACAAAATCACAAACTTACCATAGTCAAAGGAACCAATAAAAAATAAACACAAATATAAGTAAATAAATCACATAAAAATATATCCAAACCTAAACCTCTACATATTTTTTTAGAAAGATATTTTCATTGACTATAAGAAGTGAAAAAAGAGGCATCATATACATAAGATATGGATTCAAAGAGCCAAGAAATGAAATTCATTTTACATAAGATGTTTTCCATCAAAAATAGAAAAATCTAGGAAAAAATATGCATACAATTATGTAGTGCTAAGAAATAGTTTTCCTTTTATTATAAGAAGTCAAAAATTTGACTCCATAGGAGATCAAATGTTTGCCTCAAAAAATATGAGCACTCCTTTCAACAACTTAAACTATTGACCAATAGCTCTCTACTGGAAAGTTGGTGTGTGGTTTTCTAGTGGCTAGTTAGTGGTAGTAGTTGTCTTGTGATGTTGGGCTCAACCTTCATGGCCTAGCCATGAGTAAGGGCTAGCCTTGCCAAAAAATAGCTAAGTTCTGATGGTTGGCCCCTTCTCCCATCTAGACCTTATGACTACTATTTTTAATTTTTTTATTGTTAAATAATTTCTACAAACCTCATTGTATGATGAAATTATTTATTTTTTAATATATATAATTTTTGAACCTACTATCATCCTAAACAACATATAGTATGCTATATAGATTCATACAAACTAAATAGATTTTTCTACCCAAATTTTGTATACCCTCTAAAATGGGAAAAAAAATTACCACCAAAATATAGAAAAAAATCACCCCCAAAACCCTCACAAAGGGAGCTCAAATAGAAAACTCACATGACAAATCTCTATTGAACTCTAAATCTATAACAAAGAAAGTTTCCAAACACACTTGTAACCTTGAAAATTCCTTCATTCCTTTCATACAAAGTCATGGATTCAAACACACACAAACATCTACTCTTTCCAAGGGTTGACAATTATAGGGAGATCTCCTCCCAAAACATGACAACTAGGATTTGATATGAAATGAAAGAAAAAATATAGAACTATTTCCACGCAATCCCAAGAGAGAGAATCAAGAAAAAATATATTTAGAATCCATAGTGCATAATAGTATACAAACATACCATCAAAATAACACAAGATATACTGTGGGAAAACCCTTAAGAGGGAAAAAAATAGCCTCTAAAAGAATCCATCCTCAATGTGCCCCACTTTTAGGACATCCTTTTTTAATAGAAAAAATATTTCTTTAATCCTTGAGGGGTTTAATTGAAGAGGGTTATATTAGACCCTATTAGATCAAACCCTCATTGGATTATCCTATGCACCTATCAAAATGCTAAGAAAAAACCACTTTTAGTTCACCTTTTTAAAAATCAAATGAAATCATTTAAGAGATATATTTTGTAGGTATGTAGCCCTTATTATAATCTTTACAAAAAGTATTATTTTGAATAATTTAATTTGGCTATTATATTTATTTTATATTTTTTGTGAACATAAGTTTTTCACCAAGCATCAATGTCTTTGTTTCACATACATGGAAAAATTAAAAAAATAAAGAAAAAAAGAAAAAAATATCTATGCACTAGATATTGATTTTCTTATTTTAATAAAAAGAAGTTAATTTGGATGAATATCAAAAAAATTATGTGCTATCAAAATATCCTATGTGTGAACTATAGTGAATCTCACTTCGAAAAGTTATTAAAAATAAATTATGCAACGAAACTATAAGAAAATATATGTGCACTAAAAGTATTACAAATCTATGTTTATAAATTACAATTTAATTCTTTTCTACAAATAAATTTTATGCTTTATTGAAGTAGCATCACTTTTTGAATATATTGTTAACTATAAAAATAAACTATTAAAATTTACATAATTTTTTTTTTGAAAAATGGGACTAAATACTAATACACACACACACACATATTTGTGATATTTTTGTTACCCTTTAGGATGTTTATCATGTTATGAGTTTTTTAAGGGCTAGAAAACATAGACAAACTACACCACCTTATAATAGGATTTTCAGCTATATTGATTGTATACTATTTGTGTCTAGCATGGGAGGGATAATTCCCAATTTCTCATATTATGGTTGGATAGGCATTCTATTAGAGGGAGAGGTCATTGATAATCTTTATATTTTGGCATTGTTAGATTGCAAGGGTGCAATGATTTTTTAAGATTTACTCTAGATTACCTAAGAGATGGAGGAGAATCAATAATTATTTACTTAAAGCCATTATATGTTGACTCACCTATATAATGACTCCATGATTCATGAGTTGTGAAGGTACATAGATTAGGGTCATGTCTTTATTAAAAATATTGATGAATGAGCACATACACATGCTCTAATATTCATGATTGCTAGTTGTTCCTAGAGAAGGTATATATCATAGGACAAAAGTCACATTAGTAGATAGAGAGAATGTAGAATATTGTTAGGATGACACCATATTTTCATCAACTAACTCGATGAGACAACAATGGAGACCTTATAGATAGATGGCTATGGATATGGATGACAGGTTTTTGCTTGGTCATTTAATGAGATCTGAGTGATTTGTTAGATGAAGTTAGGGTGCACAAATACTAGGTCGTCTGGACCCTAACCTTGTTATTGGTATAAGTTGTGCTTGTTGTTTAACACCACACAATTGTGGTAAGTTTTATACTTGAGTGCTTTTACTTTTAAGAGTGAAATTTTCTAATCAAGAATACATTTTTAGTAAGTTTTTTAATATTGAATAAAGTTGCAATTTACAATAATTGCACGATCAGGTCGTGTAAAGGTGACAAGAGAAGCCTTATCAATAAAATATAAAAACTAACTTCGATAATAGATTATAGTTGTACTGTCAAAAAGGTTGAGAAGATTAGTTAATTACTTACACTTACCACCCAATAATGAACTGAAACGTGATGTTTCTTTCATTTTCATTCGAGTACCTGCTTCAGTAAAATTTTAAAAAATATATTCTGAAGAAAATTTTATAATATTTCGCTCTTGTTGTTGAAGTTAATACCTAGAAAATTGTGAGAAATAGTTAATAAAAGTGAGTAATTTCTCCCATCACATGCCAAAATATTACTAGTAAATCGTAAGTCTACAATATACATGTTCATGGTTGGACTATTATGTTTCATGTCCAATCATGGCTCATCAGTGCTCACATGCAATTTGTTCTTTGTGAAAGATTTATACCAGATTCCACACACTTGGACTATTATTATCCATTGTATATATTCACATCAAATTATTGTACTTAGTAGTTAGAAATTGCATTGAGTAGCAGCTCAAAAAAGGCTAAAATGTATCGAAAGTGAAATGAAGGGAAATTAAGAATATCAGGCCAACTAAGGCTAAAGCTTGAAGAATGAAAAAGGGTGCTTAAAAGTGAACTTTGAACCCCAAAAAAATAAATTGAAAATTATAGCTTTGGTTCGACTTCAGGCCTTTAAAATGTTAGATTTCTATGATCAGATTGGAATGCAAAAAAATAATTCAAATTCAACACAAGAACTCAACCAATACCTTGGGAAAACCCTCCAACCTGAGAGAGAAAAAACCCAATCAATATATCTCCTATATATTGATTTAAATGAGAGCAGAAATCTACTTTCAAATTAGGCACAACACAATGCCAAATTGATACAATGAATAAAAGCACCTCTCTAAGATGCAATACAAGTGTAAATGTCAATCTCCTTGAAATCGATTTGCTGCTACAAACTTTGATTTGCTGCTCAGATCGAAATTCTCCTTGACTAAAAATGCTTTGCTTGATTGATTAAACATAATGAAGGATATCACATATATATCCAATCGCACCCCTTCATGAAGAGATGTCAGCCTCAAGAGAAAAGATGTCTTCTTGAGGAGGCATGAATTCCAAGACAAGTTGGCCCATATCATTAAATAATAATAATTTATTATAACCTTTTAATCTTTTATTCATGATTAAGGTGCCTCCTTAATTAATTTGATTATATAAATTTAAATAGCAATTGGCTACATTTAAATTTATTCTTCTATTTGAATTTGGAAATAGACTCACATGGCTGCATATAATCATCAACACTCCCTCTCAACTAGGGAGGAATACTTGCACCTGTGTAAGACATATCACCTCATAGTGATGTTAATCAACATGGCTACATCCATGTGAGAAAAGAGCTTATCACCTCATCATGATATCAAATATCACCTCATCGTGATATCAGATATCACCTTATCGTGATATCAGATATCACCTTATCGTGATATCAAATATCACCTAATCGTGATATCAACCATCATGGCTACCTCCATAGATGGTATGCACAAGTGCTCATCACTCAATGTGATGTTGTCACCTCACCGTGACATTCACCATGGCTCTCCTAGAGGGTGAACCACAAGTAAATGTAAATCATCACAGACTCCCTCACGTGATCTTGTCATGGAGTCAGACACATGGCATCCACCATGGCTCTCTTAGAGGGTGGAAACAAGGGCTTTCACCTCAAATCTCAAAGAGAAATGCATTATCAAGGGATTACACCTAAAATCTCTCTAAATAGAGAAATACATTAATAGAGGATCACTGATACTAAGACTCTTTCTCAGCTAAGGCTTGATTCTCCACCATACCAAGCTTATCTTGAAAGTACACAAAATTTATCCTGGAGAGAGGCTTGGTGAGAATGTATGTCATCTACTCATCGGTGCTGATATACCTCAACTGTATAAATTTCCTCAATACCATATCTCTGATATAATGGTATTTGATCTTAACATGCTTAGTTCTATCATGAAACACAATATTGACATAAATCTTCACACAACTCTGGTTATCACAATGAATGATAGTAGGCTACATTGATTATCCAAAAAATCCTGCAAGGAGCTTTCAAAGCCACACTGCTTCTTGAGCTGCCACACAAGTTGCTATATACTCAACCTCTACTGTACTCAATGCCACTGGAGACTGCTTCCTGCTACACCAAGATATCATAGCAGATCCCAAACTAAAGCAACAACCACAGGTACTCTTTCGATTAGTGACACACCCCGCCTAATCAGAATCAGTAAAACCATGTGGCTTCAAATCCACACCTGAAGAATATCTCAACCCATATCCAACTATGCCACTCAAGTATCTTAGGATATTTTTTGCTCCAACAAGATGTATTTGCCTTGGTTCACACATGAACTGACTAAGTGCACTCACTGCATAGTAGATATTCGGTTTAGTGTTAACTAGATACATCAATGAACCAATAAGTTGCATGTACATTGTGGGATCCACTAGTTTTGAACTAGCTGTAGCCTCCTTCAACTTATGTAAGTTGGTCTCCATAGGTGTAGACATAGGTTTGCAATAAATCATACCAAACCTCTTTAGAATGTCAATGGTATACTTCCCTTGACTTAGAATCATCTCATATGGATTTTTCCAAACTTCTAAGCTAAGAAAGTAATGCATGCGACCAAGATTCTTCATTTCAAACTCAGAAGCTAGCTCCTTCTTACATTTGAGAATGAGGTGTTCTTCTCCAGTGATAATTAGATCATCAACGTACAAAACCAAAATCAAAGCTTCACCATTAATTACCTTGAAGTAGAGTTTAGAATCTGCATCATTCTTTGAGAAACCCAAACTCAATAGGTAATGATAAATCCTTTTGTACCAAGCATGAGGAGCCTACTTAAGACCATACAAGGCCTTCTTCATCTTTCAAACATGAGACTCCTTCCCATGTACCTCAAATCCATTGGGTTGCTCAATGTAAACCTCTTCTTCTATTACACCATTCATAAAGGTTGTCTTTACATCCATTTGGTGAATCTTCCATCCTCTAGATGTAACAATAGCAATAATGGTTTTGACAGAAGTATCATGAGCCATTGGAGCAAAGGTTTCTTCATAGTCAACTCCCTCTTTTTTTGAAAAACCTCTAGCCACGAATCTGGCCTTGTATTTCACAATGTTCCCATCAACTGCGATGTCCCAAACATCATTCTTAAGTATGGATTGATACTCTTCAATCATAGAATCTTTCCAAACCTGTTGACTAGAAGCTTTATCAACAATGGAAGGCTTTGACTCAATAATCTTACTCATCAAGGCTACATAACTGGAGAACTTATTAGGTCTCTTACTTTCTTTGAAAGTTCCTCTTGGGGCTGCAAAACTTTCTGCCTCCTACATTATTTTTTGGCCCAAAGAGGTCTTTTCCTTCCAATCACAATATCTGTAGGTGCATCAATAGGTTCCAAGGGCTCAACTAGATCATCATCTTCTTTAGGTTCTGGAGCCTCCCTCTGATTCTCAAGAGCATGGTCAACTTCCATATCTTGAGGAGGCTCTTCTTCATCGATCTCCATATGAGTTCCCTTGGATCCTGTAGGCTTTTGATGTCTCACTATAGCCTACCAAAATTCCCTTCTTTCCGAAAGGTTCCAAATTTGTCCTCTTTTCCTTTGGTATATGAACATACACTAGACATCCAAAGATCCTCAAATGACTTACTTCAGGCTTCACCCCAGAGAATGCTTCTTTAGGATTTATATTCTCCAAGATCTCGTGAGGACTTCTATTTTGGACATAGACAACAGTCCTGGATGCTTTAGCCCAAAGAGAGATTTGTAGGTCTTGGTCATGAATCATCGCTTTGATTTCTTCCATGATAGATCTGCTCTTTCTCTTTGCAACATTGTTCTGTTGAGGATTATAAGGAACGTTGAACTCCCTCTTAATCTCTGCTTCAATGCAAAAGTTGTGGAAGACAAAAAAAGTGTACTCTCATCCATTATTAGATCTCAAGACCTTGATGCTCTTTCCAGAAAAATTCTCCACCTAAGCTTTGAACTCTCTGAATCTCTCTAATGTCTCCTCAGATTCTTTAGATTTCAAGAAATAAATCCAAGTCTCTCTAGAGTAGTCATCAATAAAAATAGTGCAATACAAGAAACCACTCAAAGAAGCAATAGACATTGGACCACATAAATCCAAATGAATAAGATCTAAAACACATTTGGATCTACTTTCACTACTATGGAATGGACCTTTTGTATTCTTACCCAAAGCACAACCTTTGCAGGTTCCTTCATGCTTCTAGTTGAATTTAGGAAGGTTGGTCACCATCTTCTCCATAATAGGTAGAGCTCAAAAGTGAAGGTGAGCCAATCTTAGATGCCAAACATCACACAAACTTGAAGAATCATGCACTAGAGCCTGAAGAGGATGAGTACATAGCCTGTAGAGACACCGATGTCTAACTCCAATCACTCAAGTAGTCTTGATGTTGGAGTTCTTAGCCCATATAAGAACTTTACCTTTTGAAAATGCAACTTGATAACCCTTGTCTTCCAAGGCTGAGATGGAAATAAGGTTTCTCTTGATGCCTAGAAAAAATAGCACATCATCCAACTGCAAGAAATCACCAGAATCCAAGTGAAGAGATGAGGTCCCAACTCCTTTTACAGAGTAACTAGCATCATCTCCAATGATGACTTGTTTGCTGGAAACTTTCTCGACCAAATTAGATAGATGTTCCCTAAATCTGGTGATATGGTGAGAGGCACCACTATCAATCAACCAAGTGTTGGTGTTGATAGTTGCATTTCTTGACAAGGCTGAATATAATAGGTATTCATATGAATCCTTCTGCAAAGAGACATCATCAACATTTGCAATGACGGCCTGTTGCCTAGGCCTGGTAGGACATTCCTTTGCAAAGTGATCATACTTGTCACATCAAAAGCATTAAACCTTGGAGAGGTCCATCTTCTTCTTAAATGTGGGGCCACGAGGTGAAAAACGCAAAAAAATTAAAAAAAAAATCATTTTTTACTGGTTTTTTGGTTGGGATTTGGTGCGGCCAGTTGAAAAATCCGCCACCACCGGTCTGCCGCCAAGCGGCCACCGGCCACTGGTGGTCAGCCCCTGCACCGCCCCCTTCCACTAGCGGGCTGCCCCTGCACCACCCCCTTCCACCGGCACTGCCCTCGGCCGCCGCCCATGCCACCAACTGCGACCGCCGACCGCGCCGCCCCTTGCGACCGCTGATTGCGCCGCCACCCGCTACTGCCACCTGAGCCGCCACCTGCAACCGCCGACCAATCCGTCGACCAAGCCGCCGCCTACGACCGCCGGCTCTCCCAACCCCGTCGGGTGGTCACATGGGTGACCGCGGGTTAGCCGCCCCAGCCCCCTGGTCTACCCAAGCGACCAAGGGCTATTTTTTTTAGCTCCAGGGTGCTAAAGTGGGCCTAATCGGGTATAACTTGGGCGTTTTAGCTCGGTTTTTCGAACCGAAATAGGCATTGGAAAGCTGCTTCTGACACCGATCTGATGATGCATGATTTTTTCCAAAATTTTCCAGTTTGGTTATCATTTTTTACAGTCAAAGCGGGGTCTCTTTTCTACACTTCCGGGGCCATAGAAGGTGCAAACGGACTCCGTTTTTCAAACTCGAATAGGCGTTGGAAAGCTCTCAGCATGTTCTATTTAGATCTGTGATTCTTTTTTTTCAAAATTTTCATCAGGTACACGAGAATTTGTTTTGAATTATTTTTTGCTTCTGCATTACTTCTTATTTCTCTGTTTGTAGTAGGGTTTGGGTTTATCTCTTGTGGGGGGTGTTTTTTCTCGCTTTTTGTCATTTATATCAGAAAACCAGAACACAAAACTCTCAAAAACACAAACCCTTCTGCAACTTCTGTCTATTCTGAAAGATCACATAATAATAAAAAACACAAGCAGGTACAGGTTCAGGGTTTCATGGTCGACTCCTCAGTTGAGTTACTCACATCACACAACTATCACACCTAGAAGTCTCACATGATGAGGCTTCTCAGGTCACGAGGGTTGTGGTCTTGTTTAGATGACGTTCAGCCTTAGTTGCAGCGTCCTTTTGAGATTATGCAGCATAGGAACAAGATGGATGAAGCTATGGGTTTGCTATCCATGCACGTTTCAGATAGTCTTTTGTTTCACCTTGATTCTTTTCTCACTCCTCGAGCCATGTGGTTGAAGTTTGAGACACTTTTTGGGGCCATTAATGAGTTTCGAGCATTACAAATTGATGCAGAGCTGACTTCACTATTACCTGAATCCTTTCCCACTATTGAGGATTTTTTGAACAAGTTCAAAACTATCCGCAGTATTTTACAGGGTTGTGGAAAGAATAAGTCAGACACATAGTGCATCTACTTGATCCTTTCAAAGCTTCGTCGTCCATTTCAGATCTTTGCTTCTACCTTCTATTCCACCATGGATGGCCTGGGTGCCAGTTTTACCATGCCTACCTTTGATGTTATTTGTGAGTGTTTGTCTTGTGAGCAGTCACACCTTTCTCAGATAGATATGCTCTCAAGATCAAAGGACAAGGCATTGGTTGCTCAGTCATCTAAGGAGAAACAAAAGTAGAAATCGAAGCCCAAGAAAGATTTTGCAGGTAGTGAGCGTTCCTCCAAACCACCTCCTAAGTTTGATTCTAAATCATCTCCTCATCCCAAATAGGGGAAATCTTCGAAGTCTGACGAGTCTTCCTCCAAGACTAAGCAGAGATCACGAGACACTTGCAACTTTTGTGGCAAGGAAGGACATCTAGTTTCCAAGTGTTGGAAATGATTAGAGGCTTTAGATGAAGCCATGCAGCAGCATCACATCTCCTCACCTCAGTCGTCTTCTCCCTCCACAGGGAAAGGCCATTCTCTCACTGCTCGGGCATCGACCTTTAGGTCCCCTTGGATTTTAGATTCTGGTGCTTCTCACCATATGACTCCCTCTCAACAGTTGGTCACTTCTCTTGCCTCTTGTGGTACTTCAAAGATTGCAGTGGGTGACTCTACACAGGTTTCAGTCTTGGGTTCTAGTTCTGTCTCTTTGGATGGGGGCACTCTATAGGATGTTTTGGTTGTTTCTGACATCTCGACGAACCTCCTGTCCATTTATCAGATTTGCCATACTGGCTCTGGTAAGACAGTTGAGTTCTCACCACATGATGTGGTTATTCGGGACCTCCATGACTCTAATATGGTTGTGGCTACTGGGAGTGTTGATACTGCATCTCGTCTTTACAAATTTGATGGATTTGAGCTTTCTGATGGTACAGGTTCATCTCTTATAGCACATGCAGATTTTGTGAGTAAGCTTTGGCATGAGCGTTTGGGCCATGTCAATTACAAATATCTTCAGCAGATGAGTACCTAGGCCCTTGTTCTTGGTCTTCCACAGATTTCCTGCACTGATGGTGTTTGTCATGGTTGTGTGCTTAGCAAGCATCACAAGGATCCCTTTCCGAAGGGAAGTGCCACTCGTGCTTTGGCACCCTTGGAGTTGATTCATAGTGACCTCATGTCATTTCCCACTCCTTCTTTTTCTGGGGCCAAGTATGTACTCACTTTCATTGATGACTTCTCCAGACGCACATGGGTGTACTTTCTTAAGTACAAGTCTGATGTCTTTGATTCCTTTCGTGTCTTCAAGACATTTGTCGAGAAGCAGTCTGGCCTTTCTATTCGGCGGATACGTACAGATAATGGGGGGGAGTGTGTGAATCAGGCTTTCAGAGATTTTTGCTTCGAGCATGGTTTGCAGCATTAGTTTACTATTCCCTACACCCCTCAGCAGAATGGTGTCGCTGAGAAAAAGAACAGGACTTTACGGGAGATGGCGAATTGTATAATTCAGTCCAGGTCCATGGATCCATCCTTTTGGGCTGAGGCAGTTAATTGTGCCAACTATATTCAGAATCGGATGCCTCACGAGGTGATTCAACATATGACTCCTGAGGAGGCTTGGTCTCATGACAAGCCCGATATTTCATCATTTCGAGTATTTGGTAGTGCAACATGGGCATTTATTCTTGATGCTCAGAGGAGAGCCATGGAGCGAAAGAGTCGACCCCTCATCTTTGTCGGCTACTGTGAGGATGTTAAGGCGTATAGGTTGTTTGATCCTGATTCCAGAGAGGTCTTGTTTCGACGAGATGTCCAATTTGATGAGAGCCTTCCCACAGTGGATACCCTATCTCCAATGTCTACTTCACTACCTACTCCTCCTACTGTAGCTCTTCAGGATTATGTTGTGGATGATTTTGATGAGGATGAGGATGATCCCCCCTCTCCACCTCCACTTGCTCCACCTCAGATGCCCAAATGGGCTCGTTTTACTGTTGAGGCAGCAGGATCTATGGCAGGTGATCCTTCAGACACTCGTCGCACTCGTTCTCATACTGCGGGCTCTAGTCTTTTGAGTCATGCTCTTTCAGAGGATCCTTAGAGGTTTTCAGAGCTGACAGGTCACCCTGAGTGGGATAGTGCTATGGAGGAGGAGTATTCTTCTTTGATGAGGAATCGTACTTCAGATCTCTGTCCTCTTCCTAAGGGCAGAAAAATGGTTCGGTGCAGATGGTTGTATCGCACCAAGTATGTTGTTGATGGTTCTATTGATAAGTATAAAGCACGTCTTGTTACGAAGGGTTTCTCCCAGGTTGAGGGTATTGATTACTCTGAGACATTTTCTCCTGCCGCCAAGATGAATTCTATTCGCTTTGTACTATCACTTGCAGCTTCTAGGGGATGGCCCATTTTTTAGATGGATGTGAAGTGTGCGTTCTTGCATGGTGACCTATAGGAGGAGATCTATATGGAGCAGCCTAAAGGATTTGTGTAGGATGCTTCTTTGGTTTGCAAACTTCAGCGTTCATTATATGGTCTCAAACAGGCCCCTCGGGCTTGGTATGAGAAGATGGACTCTTTCTTGCTCTCCACTGGTTTCACACGCTGTCATTCTGATCCCACCGTCTATATTCAGAATCTTGAGGGTGAGATCCTGATTCTTGTGCTATATGTTGATGATCTCCTCATCACAGGTAGCTCATCCTCTATGATTCAACATGCTCAGCGAGCCTTAATGGAGTAGTTTGAGATGACCGATCTTGGTCTTCTGCACTATTTTCTTGGTCTTCAGGTGATTTAGTCTTCTGATGGGATCTACATTTACCAGCAAAAATATGCTCTTGATATGCTTCAGCGCTTTGGCATGCTTGATTGCAAGGCTGCCCCCACACCTTTTTAGTTAGGGGTTGTTTTGACTTCTACTTGCCCCACTCCTTCAATAGATTTTACACTTTACAGGTAGTTGGTTGGCAGTTTGTTGTACCTGACTCACACTCGTCCTGATATTTCCTTTGCGGGTGGCCTTGTCTCTCGATTCTCATTGGCAAGCTACCAAATGTATTTTGAGGTATATTCAGGGCACCATTTCTTATGACATTCACTACACATCAGGGGATCCTCACATTGTTGGCTACATTGACTCAGATTGGGCTGGTGATGTCAATGATCGAAAGTCTACTTCTAGCTTTGTTTTCTGTCTTGGCTCTGGTCCTATCACATGGTCTTGCAAGAAGCAGACTGCTCATGCATTATCATCTACGGAGGTTGAGTACCGAGCTGCTGTGCTTGCTAGTTAGGAGATTTTATGGCTTCGACAGTTGATGACTGAGTTTGGTTTTCCTCCTGAGAGTCCCACTATTCTTTGGTGTGACAATCAGAGTGCTATACACATTTCTCGCAACCCAGTGGAGCATCAATGGATGAAGCACATTGAGCTTCATATGCATTTCATCCGATAGTTGATTCAGGATGGTTCTCTCCTCTTGGAGTATATTCCCACTATCGAGCAGGTTGCAGAAATCTTCACGAAGCCTTTTGCATCGCCGCGCTATCTTCAGTTGCACTCTATGCTTGGGGTGAAGGAAGTTGTCCTTGGGGGGTCTTTATGAGGCCTTCCTTCCTTCATGTTTCTTTCAGCATGTTCTTCTATCTCTTTTTGGAGAGGAGTTTTTCCCACTGGGTTTTCTCCTTTTTTCTCCGTTTCATAGAGATTTCCTTGTAATTGGGTATCTAATCTGGCCTTGTTGTCGGGACCCATTCTTTTGCTTTCAGTAGCTTCTTCTAGGTTTTAGCTTCTCCCTAAGTCTAGCTTAAGGGGGGGTGTTAGAGTAATTGGTTATTTACTTTAGTAATTAAACAATATTTGTTTAATTATTTAAAGTTCCCCTTTTATCTCTTTTTCACTTAAGCTAACTTAGGTGCATAATAATTAATTGCTTTATTAATTATTAATATGCAAGCCTAGAGTTTTCCTTTTTTAGGTCTCTTTGACCTATATGAGGTTGATATCTTTCCTTTTGGATGTAATTATTCATTTTACATTTTGGTGAATATAAAGCTCCATATTTTTGAGCATCTTTGTTGCTTCTCTTTGCTTCTCCTTGTAACAGGTATTCTTGCTTGTAGAGATCACTGGGCTCCTATGGTGTTGTATTTGCTCAACTCCAACAAGTCCAAAAAAAATTCTATTATTAGGTTTAGTTTGTTCTTGTACCTATACGTCACCTTGGTCATCAATAATTTCCATGGGTTGTTCTTCATGAGATGTTCCTTCACCTGCTCTTCTCTTCCTCTATCTTATTCATGTTTGATCATACTTCCTTGATCTATTCCTTTTACATGCCATCACAAATTGCACTCAAATTTGAATTCACCTACATACAAATTTGTACACACATGAGCTTTCAATGAAACATGTACAATTAATATTGCATAAATATCTAACACTTGATAAAACAATGGAATAACATAAAATTGGTGATCAATAATAATGAAATCTAAGAATATAAATAGCGAAAACAAATTTCAAATGCATTAATGAAAATAAAAACATAATCAATTAAATAAGTTCAAGATCAATGTACCTTCAAATATAGCTCTCCTATTGTTTAAATACATTTTCTTTTGTCTAAATAAACCTTCTTTTGTCGAAACAAGTTTTCCGTAGTCAAAATCAGTCTTCCTTGGTCGAAATATATTTTACTGAATTTATTTGAATTGAAAAATCTAAACCAAACAAAAAATATATTTATATCGGCCATTTTTAGTCGAGTCACTTTAGGCCGACACATTCTCAGTCGAACATGTCTCGGCTGAGTAGGTTTTGGCTGAAACCTATTCGACCGAAATAGACTCGACTGAATATATCCAAGTGGCATCCTACATGGCAGCCATCTCACCCTTTTTCAAAATTTTCTGAAACATTCAACTTTGGTATAGTGTTTCTTGTCTCAGAATTACTATTTTGCAAAAAACAAAAATACCCTTTTGTAGAGCTTAGAGTGGTGAATCCAAATATATAATTTTTTAAATATTTTGATGAGTTTTAATATATGTTATTTTTAAAATAATGAAAGTAGGTTGTTAAAATGAAAAAAGAGGTTGATTAGAAATTTTAAAAAATACAGTAAAACATATTTAAATTTTTAAAAACTTATATGGTGTAGTAAAGGAGAGAGTCTTCTTCAAAAGGGTATAATTTTTTTTTAGAAAATGATTAAAAAATTTGAAAATAGTTGACGGCCCGTGAAAACTATCAAATTTTAGCATGTTTGACTTTAAAACATTATTATGAGAAAAATATACATCAAAATTTGATTTTTTTTTCCATGAAGTAGATATTGAAGTTACCTATTTGGAGAAAAAAAAGGAGAAAAATACAATTGTTTTCAATTTGTTTCTTGACGGCCCGTGAAGTCACTCTTTTTTGAAATTTTCAACATTCCAAAATTTATCCTTAAATTGAAAAAAACATTTAATGAAAATGATTTTTTTTTAAATTTAAAAAATTACAAGAATAATCTTCATCAAAAGTTCTACATTTCATTAGTTTACACCATTTTGAAATTCAAAACATAAAGACCACTTTTATGTAGCCGATGTGAGAATTTTTTTTGTTGTTGGCCGATTTCTTTATAAAGTGTGACACAGGTTTGTTCTTTTACCCAAGAACCATAAAAAGTAATACATATTTTATTACAAAGATTCAATCAATATTACTCACACAATATTATTGTCATGATTAAAAGTCTCTTTGACATCATACACCAATGGAGTAAGACCATCTACAATTCAATATGCTTGCTTTAGTTATTTTTTAGAAAAATAAATATAGAATTTAATCAAAAATAGAAATTTTTAATTTCAAAAGACACTTATCGACAACTTGATCATGCTCAATTGTTAGGTTTCTCTTTACAAGATCTAAAATCTTCAATACATGCTTGCATGTGTTTCCCTTTATTGCCCACTGGCAATCACAAACATGCAAATTTGGCCCAAATTTTCTGACAAGATACCATTTCATTGGAACAAATTGACTTCTTATCTTGTATGTGTTAAGGACAAGATCATATGGATAACAATATGTATCTAGTATGTTTTTTGACCTCTCTGATGTAGCTATGTAATATCTTTCTTTTTTGAAGTTAGTTAAAAATCTAAATATAATTGCGAATGTCTTTTATTTTTATAAAATGACTCTAGCCTATGAAGAAGTGTATGGATAATCTAATACATTCTCTTTGTGCATTTCTTAGCATGATCACTTAGATAGTGACTTTTAATGTGGAAGTGGTAAGACTCTATGGAAGCATTGGTTTTTTGATTTGCATGAGAGAAGTTGCAAAAGTTTTTTGCCCAAATTGCTATACAAATAAACATAATAATGTATTAGTAAAAACACAAAAAAAATTAATAATGTAAATACATAGGAAAAAATGATGAATTTGACAGACTTACTAATATGACCCTCATCATGACACAAAGTTTTTTGAAAGTAGTCAATGAATTTCTTCTCTTCTTTGAATTCCTCCATGAAATTTTTTATTAGCTGAGTAGTAATGTCTTCATTGTCGCTCATTGCATACATTATCTTACCCAATCTATCAAACATGTTTGGTCCAACATCCTTATTGCTGGCATATCTAGATTATAAAAAATATATCAATCTATGGAATTTAAACATGTAATATTTAATATATTTTTGACTAAATTTTTACTTACCTATACACATTTTTCAGCCATGCTCTACGTACATGCCAAATACATAGAAGCACTCAACAATTGATGGATAATCTACAAGTTATATTATAAAAATTGATAAGTAACATTGTAACAAAATGAAAGGTTAAGTTGGAACTAGGTTAAGCTTTAAAATATGAAAGACATGTATTCTTATAAAATAAATGTTCATCTATTGTAATGAGTTGAATTTAATTTCAATATAGAAACTAAGTTCAATAAAAACTCGATGGCTTCAATTTCAGTAGTAGCATCATCTATCATGAATGTATTGATTTGCCAATCTTCTTTGCATTGTTTCCCTTGTTTATAGGATCAAGTAGTTAGATGTGCAAATAACCTACAACCATGTTGTCTACAAATGAGAATCAAACGTAACAATCAAAGTGTCATTTGTTTAGCTATAAAACCAATAGGCCCTAGGCCTTGTATCTTCTTCAAATCAATTTGATATTACTATTAGATTTAAATGTCATGAAAAAAAATCCAAGGAACCCAAAAAATTGTAATTGGCTTAGCTTTGAAAGCACATGAAACATGGATAGACAAAGTTGAAACAAGAGGTTATGCACAACAACAACAGGTTTTGCTTAGCTTTACAATAGGAATCCATTGTGCACCATTGTCACTAGCTTAATGGCATGTCATGTCATGTCACTGATGGTAGTTGTGTATTATGCAACTTGATTAAAAGAGTGTTTCCCAAAACAAGCCATTTCCCTAAACAAGCCAAGCAATTGAATAAATCCCATACTAATGCAAATTACATTACAAACCATATTAAAATACGTACCCAATATAACAAACAATGATTCCAATATATGTTAGACAACAACTCTGAAGGATCTTTTTCTGAGATAGAGCCACATGAGAGTAATAAAGACTTCCTACTAGATCCAAGTACATACCAAAATCAAGAAGTGCAAACTATCTAGAGAAAGAAAGAAAGTTAAAATACATAAATGACCAAGTTAGTAAATGAAAGCAAGTTGCTTAAGATGGTGTGATAGGAGTTCTCTTAACACATTTACACATTCAAATCAGAAAGAAATGCCTCAAAAATGTTTATTGATTCAGCTATAAATGACCTATAAGATATAATGACAACCATTCACCGCGAAAAGAAAAATCAATAAAAAATACCAATAGGAAACTCAATCAAGAGGAAACATAGTGATAGTCCACATTGAAGAACAAGATGCAGACAATTCACTCTATCAAATTTCAAACATTGTTCACAAGTTGCTTTATTACCAAAGTCAACTTCAACAAAGAACAGGGAAGACTCAAACAACAAACTCAATGATTCATTGCTCCCCAGTTTCATTACACACTTTACAAGACCTACTCCATATGAGATGTAGCAACAAAACAATTTCACGATGAAGGTTAGTATTGAATTTGATGCCAACAAATTACAATGCTTCTTGAGGAACAACATTTTTTTCCCTCCAATTTTTGTTGTTTTCCAAACTCAAAACCAGGAAACACGTTTTCTCCCAGGTGACCGTTCTTCCACCAAACTAATCCCCTATTTCAACTACCTCCTCACTAGCAAGGATCGATCTTAGTTTGTCAAAACCAAACCGTTCTAAACCACAAAGAAATGGCGATCATTGTTAAAACAAAAGCATTAACAAACAAGCACAAAACAAACAAGAAACAAAAAGGAGACATGAAAGCAAAAATGCCCCTTTATCAAGATAAAAGGAAGAAAACATCAACCCCAACTGCAAGGAGAAAAAATGTTTCCCATCAATTCAGATATAAATGACCTATACGATCAAATGACGAAAAAATGTTCACCCCAAACAAAGGAAAAATTTGCTAAAATAGATAACTTGAACAAATTATGGACACTAGTATGCACATTCAAATAAGAGAGAAAAACCCTTAGAAATAATGTTTTCTATTAATTCAGAGAAACACATAAAAGAATAAAAAGTAGAAAAGTATTCACCTAGAACAAAAGGAGACAAAACCAATATAGCTAGCTAGCTCAAACAGGAGGCATCACAGTAGATCTTTGTTATTGAAGGAAGCATCACCACTAGATCTCTGTGAAGAATAGTAAATAATTTCTATAATTTTTTATGCTTTATCAAAAGGAAACATAGAGATATCTTACCTGTTGACTGTTTTCACTTCCCTCTAGCAAAATAATTTGATAATCTCCTCACAAATGTATTAGATCCCTGAAAACAAAGGGAGAAAGGGATATTTTCTATGAATTTCACAGCTTTGAAGAAGATTTGTATGCGTGGATATTTTTAGTTTCTTAGGGTGGTTATTAAAGAACCTGTTGAATGCATGTAAAGGTTTCACAACAGTTATCTCGCGTTAAACTGGAGTAGCCAATAGTTAACTGGCATGGATAAGGGTCACAACAAGAGTCGATAATGGTTTGATCAAGGGTTCCAACACTACTATCCAGGCATGATGCATGGATGTGGGCAGGCCATGCGATGGATGTGTGGGTGCATTCTCAAGGCTGTATAGCCACAACCAGGTAGAAGGGTCGGTCTATCATTGATGGGTACTTCTTTTTTCTTTCTTTTTTCTATGAGAGCAATTTTGCAAAATTAAATTGATATATTTTAGGGGAAACGTTTCCCTCTATGTTTCAATAATCGTTTACTGATACATGTTAATTAAAAGTTGTTAGAGTAATAAGTTATATGCTTAATTAATTATATCATACTAGTTAATTAATTAAGTCACTTATTCTTTTAGTTGCTTAAGCTAAACTTAGGCACATTAATAATTATTTATTAATTATTAAGTGCGCACACTAGGTTTTCATTTAGGGTTTCCCTTTTAGGGTTTCTTGATCTCCTTCATAAGGATTGATCTCTTTGTAATATTCAAGATTCTCATAATGCTTGCACATACTTTTGCTCTGAGGGTTTACCAAACATCTATTATTGTTTGTTCTGAATATCTGTTGCATGTGACAGGTATCCATTTGCATGCAGGTGATCTTGGATTCTAACATGGTATCAGAGCTCCAGACCTACCGCTGCCTTTTCATGATCTGAAGATATGGCTTCTCAGTGAGTTTCAAGTGCAAGGGTTTCCACAAGCATCTTTTTTGCAAAATCTAGGGGTAGCCAAATTTTTGGGACACTATGGGCTCAAATGGACGTCACCATTGCGTTTGCAGCGCCCCAAAACCCTAGAAACGCTTGTCAAATCGTCCATTTTCGAACAATTGGTTTCTGAGGCAAAAACAAATTGCCAGGGAGGCCTTACGGCCTCCCCGACATGCTTCACGAGGCACGAACTCTGAATTTTTTTTTTTTTTTTGAATAAACTGCATGTTTTTTTAAAAACTTTTCGCAGAAGAAATGAGGGTGCCACCATCGCGCCACCCGGTAGCCACCAGGAGCGGTAGCCTCGAGCGGCGCTGCCCCTTCACCACCGTCGGTCCACCAGTCCGCTAGCCCTCGTGGGCCTCCACTGCTCGGTCAGCGGTCATATGGGGGATCGGGAGCTCTGCACCTAGCCCCCGGCCCACTCCAGCCCCCCTCGGTTTTGCCTGCGGTCATATGGTGACCAGGGGCCTAAAAATTTTCTGCAAAGGGGATGTTTTTTGCGACGACGACCTCCAGGCCATCAAATTTATGCTCCTGAACCGCTGACGTCAGCATGATGTCAGCGTCCGTATGGCGCCCTGTTTGTCCCCTCCTGACCCTAGTTTTCTCTAAAGAAGTATTTTTTTTCTTTTTTTCATAACTTGGGCATACGGTATCGAAATTGGGCAAATGAGATATCGCCAAAAAGCTGGTTCCGAGCACTATCCTGTGGTGCAGTTTATTTTATAGTATTTTCTTGTTTTACTACATTTATTACTATTTGAAGTCAGATGTACTTTTTACACTTTCGAGCTCATAACTTTTTGCCATGATCTCCGATTTTTGCTATCTTTGCGGCGTTGGAAAGGTATTGAGGAGCTTTATGTTGTTGTACATGCACTTTTTTTGTATCTATCCCAAGTTTTTTGTTAATCCAGATTTGGCTCGATGGGTGTTTTGGAGATTACCTAGATATTTGGCAGTTGGGAGAGTGTCTCTTGCATCTTTGCACTTCATTTTCAGTGATTCATCATTCAATAATCGACTACTGCTTCATAGATTCCAGCGTTGTTCCCATTTGGAGTTTTCGAGTGTTCTATGGCATCGGGTTTGCTGTTGCATCATTATGATTCCGATATGGTTTCTTGTAGATAGAAGTATCTTTCCTTGCTTTCCAGATTGTGGTTCCAGTGTTACTCTACAATATTCTTCTATTGCTTCTTTGCAGCATGTCATATCATTCTAGGGGGGTTTTGTCCCACTAGGTTTTCCTCCTCTACCTCTTTCTTGCATTTGTAAATGGGTACCTGATCAGGCCTAGTTGTCGAGACTCATCTTTGCTTGCATGCATCTTCTTCTAGTGTTTTAGCTTCTTCCTAAGTTCATCTTAAGGGGGGGTGTTAGAGTAATAAGTTATATGCTTAATTAATTATATCATACTGGTTAATTAATTAAGTCACTTATTCCTTTAGTTGCTTAAGCTAAACTTAGGCACATTAATAATTATTTATTAATTATTAAGTGTGCACACTAGGGTTTCATTTAGGGTTTCCCTTTTAGGGTTTCTTGATCTCCTTCATAAGGATTGATCTCTTTGTAATATTCGAGATTCTCATAATGCTTGCACATACTTTTGCTCTGAGGGTTTACAGAACATCTATTATTATTTGTTCTGAATATCTGTTGCATGTGACAGGTATCCATTTGCATGCAAGTGATCTTGGATTCTAACAAAAGTTTACTAAAACATTTCAAAAATAAAATCAAATGTACTAATAGTTGTCTATTTGTATACCCAATAGTTTTTAAAAAACACTTAATTGAAAGAGTTGTACAACTTTATTGGTATCAATAGAACACTATTATTAGTGTATTTGTACATATGTATTGGATCAATTGTGCAAATTTTGTGGTGGTCAAAGTGAACAGTTATGGAACAATAGATAATATGTATCGGACATCACCTTGAAATGACTACTTTTTAACTTTTGTGTACATAGTGAATCCTCCCATGTTCATAGTAACTATCAAAAGTCAAAATTATTGCATTCTGATATATCATTTAAGAATTTAAGGTGTGCAAGTTCGCTATAACGACTATATTATTGATAAAAAGATAATATAATATTTAAAAATAAATAAAAAGATGCCAACTGGAAGTTTTTGACTGTGTTTCACATGTTGCGAACATTTCATTCTCATTATTATAGTGGTGGGTATTAGTGGAGCCCACTTCCAAGCATAAGTCTTCTAGATGCATGTGACTTCGTCTGTATTCAGAATATACGTTGCAATCTATTCCGCTTAAACTTCTCTCCCTATCAAAGACCACCAGACCACGAAAATTGCGGGAAATGACAGGACAGAAAAGGGCAAAATGTACGAAAAGTTAAATGCAGACCAAAGATTAGTAAAAGCAAAACTTTCAATTCTAATAATGGGGATATTATTTTTGTCGGTGGAAAGATGGGGTGAGATGGTGAGCCACGAATCACATCCCATTTCTCACATCTATTCAATGGTGGACCCACTCTTAATGGGTAGACCTTATTTTTCGGTCACGTAGTTATGTTTCAAATTTTCATGGCTTAAGTAAAAAAATTAATTGGAATTTTTTAATCAATATTTTTTATTGATAAAAAGGTAATATAATATTAAAAAAAAAGAGTGTGGTAGAGAGGCACATTCATAAATTTTTAATTTAATTTTATTTATTTTACTAAATGTGTAAATTGATACTTTTTCAAATATGGTTGTAAGGAATAGAATATTATATAGGTTTTTAACATCTATGGAGTCATAAGTTTATGGGATAGCAATTTCTATCAATTTTAATTTTTGAAGTGGTGACTTTTTCTATTCAATTTGATAATGAATTCATCTAACTTCTTGATCATATGAAGATATCAATGGTAGAGAATTTGGATCCATGTCAGTTACAATAATAGAGTGGAATGATCAAATGTGTATAATCAAAGCAATGGAAATGTATTACTTGTGTGATGCGAATTCAAGTATATGAAAAGTTAGTTAAAAAAAAATTAATATGTTACTTTAATATATTTTAAATGATTTTATAAAAAGGGAAGTAGCTTCAAAGATATTTTAATTTATTAACATTAAAAAATATTTTTGAAGCTATTAAGAGTGATAAAATAAGTATTAATTATAAGAAGGATCCATTCATAATTTAATCATGGTGTTCCTCCATTGATTATATAAAAAAAGGAAAGTCTTAAAAGTTTTATATCTTTATTTTTATTGGAGACATTTTTAAATGCTTCACAAAAACTTCTATTGTGCAAGTGCTTTAAGTACCACTAAGACTTCAAGTATAATACATATCAATAATAAAAGAAAATCCTCATCCTTCTTCATATTCTTAAATATCCTCAATGGTTCACTTAATCTTGTAGATTATTTCTTGTTACGGCTATAATCTTGATCGTTGTTGTTTCTTGATTAGATTGTGTGAGATTTTTGTATAAAAAAAATCTCATATAATCTAATCCAAGAACAACAACTATCAACATTATGGAATGTGGAAATCTGATATCATTACTATAATATTGACAAAATAATTCCTCATTTTTATTAAGTTGTAGAATTTTTTATTTTAATGATGAAACACAAAAAAGGTCACATATGCAACAAAAAAATCCTTGAGTTATGTATTTAATTGTGACCCATGTTGATTTTTAATAACATGTTTCTTTATTTCACAATTATATACTTAACAAGTGGAAAACACCAAAGGCTAGTGTAAAAATTATCCAATTTGTAAAATGTTAAGCCCATATCAATTATTTTTACTATAGAAAGGCCACTACAAGATTTGAATTTGAAGATTTATAGACCTATATAGGGTAATTTCTCAATTAAATATAAGCTTTAATCCTCGTTATTTATGAAATGATACATTATATTCCAATCAACTTAAAGATACTAACTATGCCAAAAATAAATAAATTACTTAATTTTGTATAGTTTTTGGCCGCTGCCTACCTATCCTTTATGTGCACACACAAACATACACATCTTTTACCTCACCCTCTATTTACAAATTATGATATGTTCACCTTATTCATACATTTATGATACTCAACCATTTACACACTTCCATACATATACATTATCTACCTTGATTGTCACAAATTTTATAGTCCCATCAACCAATGATTATACATTTGTGTTTTTTTAATATTCATTTCATATAGTACTTACAAAACAAAGCTATAAATATGTGTACCTTTCAACCATTAAAATTTTTGATGTGTTGTTGCTAATAGTTAAATGCCAATTTCCAAAGTTACTCAAGAGTTATATAATAAGTATTGACTATAGGAAGAATAATTTAATAATTTTATTTTAAATTATGTATGGTCATTAAATTAAAGTAGCTATAAAATATAAAGAAAACTGATGTTGTAAAAATGTTAAGAAAATACCACACATGCACTACAGTACCATAATATTTTCTAAATATTATCCTTTAATACAAGTGCTAACAAAATACATATTTCACTATCATATTTAAGGGTAATGATTCTCTGCTATATTTTTCTTTATGATGAGAGGGTTCAATAGTTATGTTGGCTAATTTTGTGAGCATTTAGTAGTTACATCTAATTTCATAGGACATCCATGTTTTATAGAAATGTGAAATAACCCCTTATCTATCTAAAACTAATGTTTGGAGGTGTGAATCATGTCACACAACTCACCACATCAACATGTTTAGTGAGAAGTGTCCTTAAAATAATTTTTTAAGAATTCAACTAAAATTTAACATGAAATCCCTAGTATTTAAACAAAAAGTATCATTTTTGTTAGAATAATACCATATTTTCATTTAAAATATAAATAATATGCAACCCAAAATGATCCCAATACCTTTTGGTAACCATAAATCTTGTTATATCTAACCTTTTATATCCAAAAAAATGACCCAATAATTGAACAAAAAAGTGATATGTATTATTATAAACACATTATTATTTAAAATACAACTTATATTCAACTTTAAATGGTCATAAAACTTTTTGATAACCTTTCACATTTCATGATAATATACAAGTTATTTATTGTGTTCACCATTTATATTTGTGATAGTATAAACATAAAATATGAATTATTCCAATGCATAGATTGCAAAAACTAATAGTTGTGCACATAAAAATAACATTTTTCTTCCTAAAAACAATACTTGTTTAGTTGAGTGCTTTATTTTGTGCATGACACACTTATATTGGATAGTTATAATATTTTATATGAAGAAAAGAAATATTTATTTCAATTGTTTTTTATTAGAGGTAAAACGGGTTTTGAAGGGGCTCAAAAACCTTTACAAAAAAGATCAGCTGAAGAAAAAGATAACTACAAAAAGCATACAGTAGCCAAAAAATAGCACACCATCAACGCGACAACAACCAAAAAGGAGGGATAAAAGAAACAACACTTCATGTTCTTCAAGATATCAGCAACCTCCATGTCACACACCACAACCTTCCTAAAATCATCCATGAATTCAAACAAATCTTTAGCAGGAGCCTCGACCTACACCTTGGTCTTATTCCTCATTCTAGCACTGGGCCCACCCACATTCACCTCACTAATCAAAAAATTCTACACTCCACCAGCCTTATCCACAAAAACCTCTTCCTCTAAAAGACTACCACCAACACCAGTTTCCTCACCAAGGGAAATCTCCTTGTGTTTCTTGGCCATTTCAAAAGGATTTGAAATGCTAACAAACTCAAGCTTCATAGAAAACTTAGTTCCCTCCCCACCCTTCTCCAATTTAGTACAAATCTTCTGCATTTGGTCCTCAAGGGTGAGAATTCTTTCCTCAAGCATCTACTTCATCTTCAAAATTTCATTAGCCATAATCTTTAGAGATTCAAATAGTTCATCAATCTGATTCTAGACTAAAGACTCACCAAATTTACTCATTGCACCGCAAACTCTAATATTGGTCATGTTAAGCTCATGAAACACCCATTTAAACAAATAAATAGAGCCCTCCATGGCCAACCCAAGAACATCGGGAATATCCTCATGGTGAAAATTAAAATCACCCTTAACCTCAACATCATCCTCCTGAAAGGAGCTTACCTTTTCCTGGCTAACATAGACCTCCTTGCCTTTACCACCAGCAATCGACATTTTGATTTTGTGAATAAATTCCACAATTTCCTCAACAATAGACCTCATTCTTTTTTTCATTTCGAAGTCCACACCCAAGGAATCCACAACACCCTATCCACCATCCACCTTTAATGGAGAAGCAGCTTGCATATCCAACAATTAGCTAGCAGACCTAATATCAATTATCTTATTACTATCCACCATCGGATCCTTCTTTGATTGGGTCTCCAAACCAAGGGACAGCAAGGAAACATCACCAAAAATTTCAATCTTTTCCTTTAGGCTTCAATTCGACTTTTCAACAACTTTTTCCTCATTGCATGTCTCATATCCCTTCTTCTTAGGACCCAAAACCCCTTTCCCAAACTTATCCACATGAAAGGGTTGTGAGACCACCTCTATAGAGGCTTGAGAATACAGGGTATAATCTGTGTCCTCCTTTGTATCAGACTCCTCCTCCAGGACAATTTTTCTCTTTTTCCCTTTCTTGCTAACCAACTCCTCTTCAAAGGTTGTTTCATACTCCACAGGTGACTTTAGTTGCTTAACCTTGGGATTAGCAATCAGTTTAGACACCACAAATACTTTAGCATAATAAAAAAAATAATAGAATGAGCCCCACATACAACACCGGGTTCTTAGGGTTCTTTTTGTGGTCCTTTAGACCATATTCCAATGATGCCAAAAGATAAAAAGGGAAGGAAATTCTCTATTTATGGTGAAAATGATTAAGGAGGACAAAATGATAAGAATTTACCAAGTTGAGAAGTGACCTTCGAGGATAATGTATCTCATAAGTTCCTCAACAACATCCCCCCAAAGCGCTTTACGTGAGTTGCGCTGGTACCCACCACTCTTAGCCGTCTTTAGGTCTTATTCTTTAGTCTCTTTGAAAAAGATCTACATAGCAACCTTTGATTCCTTTTTGTCTTTGTACAACTTCTTTCCATTTATAGAAATCCCAGTGATATTAGTGATAAAATCCTCATTCACATCAAATTTTGTTCCACCTAGTTTCAAAACCTGGTTGTTCCAAGCTTTGGCAAACAAAGCCATCGCCTGCGAGTTGTTTCCATGCAACCTTTCCAAATAAGGTGTAAGCCTTCCCTTCTCTAATATAAGCCACACCTCCTCCTTACTCTTAACAGTATCATGGGAGAAAGGCTCCACATGATTTCTATCTCCTCCCATGGCTCTAGAATTTGTAGAGCTAAGAATTTTGAGAGCCTTGCAAGCAATGAGGAGAAACTTTGAGAATGAGAGCCAAAAAATGCCCATAATCCATGTGGAAACAATATTATATCAGGGGAAGATAATGAACCTAGAACTTTGTCCCATACAGAAATCAAACAAGGTACCATCAACCCGATCAGGATTGAGCTCGCCATCACTCCACATAATAACTAGCCATGTGATAATAGTCATACAAGCCCCGAGCCATAAAAAATCATCAACCAAGATGGCAGTTTTGATAATCACAATTTATACACGCAATTGCCTCGATGGGGAGGGGGTCGCTCACATCCCACTCCCTAGTACCCCTAATACCAAGATTAGCAAAAACATTTTCTAATCCATTACCTTCTCTAAAAATATGAGATATATAGTACTCATCAAAGGAATTAAGAATTTCAATAGAATCCAATATCACGATTTCAACACTCCATGAAGGGGGAGAACATTTTCTCAAATTATTAATAATATTGAGAGAGTCCCCCTCAAGCTATACCTTCTTATAACCTTTCAATTGAGTCATCTTCAAGCCATGATAGGCTGCAACTATTTCACTTGTTAATGAATGCATTTATATATTTTTATGACATTCATAAGTTATCATGTGTTTAGGTAAAAGGTCTATCTAGATAAATATTGATCATTTGTTGATTTACATGTGGCCTTTAATTACTAACAATATATATTATAAATATGTTGCAAGAATAAATTCTCTAACCACAAGTACTATACCAACAATAGGGCATTACCCAAGTATTGACCCCTCTCCCAACTATACCAAAAAGTGCAAAAAAATATTACCATAAATAAATAATATGATAGAGAACAATTTCACTCAATTAACCTTTCAAAGAGAATATCATAGTAGTCAAATATATTTTTTAAAATAGTAATATTCTAGAATGGAAGCAATACATAGAAAAAATAAGAATGGGAGGAATAATTGTGGAAATAATCACAAGAAGATAAGTGAAATATATGTTCCCTTTGGGAAAACCTTTTCAAAATAAATTATCCTCCAAAGCACACACATCAATGTATTATTTAAAAATATCAAGGGTTACAATACATTAATAAGATAACCATGTGAGAATGAGATCAACACTTCTACTCCTACAGTGAAAAAAATAATTTAATATGTCTATAAAATACATTTCATACATCATGTATCCCATGTATCCAATACATAGACTTAAGGAGGCCCATAAAATCACCAAAACAAATACCATGGGCATAAACAAGGTCCCAACATATAATGTTATGAATTATCATGACCCTCACATGAGTGGAGCCATCTAATAATTGAAAGTATATATTACACAAGCATTTTTTATTTATATTATGAAATTTAACATAATCAACTCCTAAATGCTCCCTCATGAAGCCCTAATTAATCCAATATCCATTAATAATATAAATCTACTCTTACAATTCTACTATGTAGCCTCATATTGAATGCCTCATTACAATTTGTTTTATGTCCCTAAGGAATAATAAAAAAGTTATATCAACATCATCACATTTGCATCCTATTTGTCCATTCCATGACTTTTGGACACATATACATTATTTACCCATGTAGTGAACAATTAAATTAACTAGAGACTTAGGATATGCAAGAAAAATAACACACATAATCCTAACATTCTTCTACTTGATATTCATATTGTAAAAGAATAACGAGTTCCAAAAAATGAGCTAACCACTAAGGGCACAAAAATTCTACACAAATTGAATCTTATGTGCTCATGAGTGTATCACAAAAACTTACAACATTGAAAAAGTGACCACAATCGACTACAACACCTCATACTCCATGACCACGTTGAAAAAATAATAAATTGGATCATAGAAGACACTTTGAATTCCACCCAAAAGCATTGTATTATTCCTCAACATAAACATGCACACTAAAATCCATCTCCTCCATAATAGAACCAAGTATCTACTAAATAATCAACTCAATAGGTAGAATAACAACCATAACCAATTACTAACACATCCAACTAGTCATGATTCAAAAATAGTTAAACACATAATTGTTAGACTTCTACTATCAACATATCTAGCCTAATATATAATGAAAACTCCCTATATACATTATCCTACACAAATTATATCTCCTTAAAAAATAAACACTTGATGATCTTTGTACTACCATATACTAACACATGTACATCCATAAGAATCCCATTTCATGGGTAATGCATTGTCTAAAACTAATCAAAGCATCCAAAATTCCACTAACATCACTCAAATAAAGTACATGGATCATAGCCTCTATTACACAAAGTATTGAAGAACACCCACTGATTTGCAAAACTAAAAATAGAACTTTTAATAAATATATCCTATAAACCAAATAATATCCTTTCCCAACATCAATCAATGCTATAGCTATGAATAGATATATCTCTACCTCTAAAACGCCAACCAAAAATCCATATCAACATCCTACTTGGTAAAAAATAATAACAAGAAGAAACCAAAAGAATATAAATATCCTCAACTAAAGGAAGATCAAGCAATCACTCAAACAATGGAATATGATCAAGGTCACTAAGAAAATCTTTTATGATTCAAACTATTCCTCATAATTAATAAAAAAATAAAGAACCGGACATAAGAAGACAATTAAAAGAAATAGACATAGATCTACTTCTCGAACAGTCCTCAAATCTAGCATTCATGTCTCAAGACTCAAAAACATGAAAAGGCAATATAAATAAAATTTAATGCATCTACAAAAAAGTGAGTGCAATAGCTATCAAATCATTCACTATTGATTAGGCCAATAAGAGTAAGGGTATAAGATTATTTATCCTTTGAAAAAAATCTCCTCAAGAGGTCCATGTTGAACTAGCATCCATTTCTAGTGTAGGATCCTTGGTCATTTTTTTGAAGCCTCATCAAGTGAGTCACTATTCAAAAATATAATATATAAAATCCAAGCGATCTCCAACCTCACCCAATCCAATATAAGATCACAATCAATCATCTCATGCCTATCAAAATATAACTACAACAACATAATAACTAGAATCTTATAAAATAAAATAATGAAAGTACTCATCTAGTAGATTTTTTCCTCAAATTGTTAACAAATATCCCACTACTTGATTAGTATAGATTGTAAGTTTGATTGTCAAACTATCATGGATCATTAAAGGGTAAATGAGTCCACTTTTAGTGGAAGTGTCAAGGGTAGAAATATCCCTAAAGGAACAAGTATTCATTTTAGAACATGATCCTAAACTTAAATTCATAATTATTTGGAATGGATACTCATTATGGTTTAGGATCCCATTGCTAATTGAGTACTTGTTACAAATGAATGCCCATTTTACAATAGGTACACATTTTTTAAAGCTATTAATTTTTTTCCCCTTCCCACAAGTCCATTTTCTCCTCTATTCACACAACTAGACAACTAGCAACAACATTCCAAAATGGGTGCCCAAATACCTCAAAAAAATATTTTTCACCGCCTCCCTCCATGAGAGATTGTTTGCTACATTCTTAGGTCGGTGGCCTTCCAATTTACATGTGTTTATATATTTTTAAAAAATTTGCTTAAATTTATAAATTTAAATTTAGTTTTAAAATTTAAAACCCTAAACCAAACAATGTTAATTGAAAACATAAACCCTAAGACCTATTTTTAAACCTAGGATCTTTAAGCTAGAAATATTTATTGAAAATTTAAAGTTTAGATTTTGTAACTTAGAGTTGATTTAACTTATTTTATGATACGATCCAAACCCTAGAAATATTGATTGATCTCTATTGATCGATATTAATTGATATATCCTAGTGATACTTGTGAAAAAACCTAGTTCCTTGGATGTTTTTTTGATCTTATGGTGTTTAGTGAGCTATTTTATAGGGTTTCATGTGTTTACAAAGATTTATAAACCCCCACGCTATATGTAGGGTCCCACTAGACACATAGTGGCATATCACATGGTCATTTTGTTTTGCAGCAACAAAAAGTGTTATTGTTTTCCTCCCGTGAGTCTATGAAATGTTTTTTTTAAAACCTTGATGTGAATGACATGTAAGGGTCTTCTGCCAATCAAATCTTATAATTCAGGTCCAGTCATGGCTCATCAGTGTTCACACGCAGTTTGTTCTTAGTGCAAGATGTATGCCAGATTCCACGCACTTGGAATATTATTAGCCATCGCAGATATTCACATCAAATTATTGTACTTAGCACTCAGAAACTACATGGAATAACAACTAATGAAAGGCCAAAATGTACCGAAAGTGAAATGGACGAGGGCTACACCACGAAAATTGGAGGGAAATTAAGAATATCAGGCCAACTAAGGCTAAAGCTTGAAGAATGCCAAAGGGTGCTTAAAAGTGAAATTTGACCCCAAAAAGTAAATTGAAAATTTCCATTATGGCTTGCCCTGAGAATGCACCCACACATCCATGGCTTGCCCACATCCATGCATCATGCCTGGACAGCAGTGTCCGAAGGCGGAGATAGGAGACATTGATTGAACCGTAACCAACTCTTGTTGCTGTCCATTATCCACGCCAGTTAACTGTTGATTACTCCAGTTCATTGCTAGATAACTGTTGCAAAACCTTTGCCTTTTTAATAATCGCCTTCAAAAACTAAAAATATCTACGACATGCTAATCAGAGCTGTTCTTAAAGGCTGTGAAATTCATTGAAAATGTCCTTTTCTCCCTTCGTTTTCAGGGATCTGGATGTATTATGTGACGAGATTATCTATTTTTTTTGCTGGAGGGAAGATATCTCTGTGTTTCCTTTTGATACAAAATTAAAAATCATAGAAATTCTTAGATTGTTCTTCACAGAAACCTTCTAAAATGTTGGTGAATAAAATGGCCATGAATTTCGCCATGAGTTGCAGGGCTCCCATTTCACCTACCAAGAATGTTTAATAGTCGAAAAAATTGACGGGCAAACACAATCCAAATTGATATATGATATAAGCACGGGTTAGGGTTTCTTTGTACAAAATACCAGATTAAATTCATATTGTTTATATCATGTTTTTTTGGGATCTCGGCGGCTTTGGATGGGAGGAGAAAGGAAGTTCTGATTGATATCAGGTTTATTAAAAAAAATTGATTAGGGGTAAATAGGTTATACAAAGATTCTAAAACTTACTTTTTGTAGAGGCAAAGTGAACAATCATTAACAATGAATGCACATTCTATTCTGGTAATGGGCATTGTAATTACAACAAGAAGGATGTAATTGACAGAAGAACGGAAAAAAATAGACCATAAGCCTTTTGAGAGGCTAAAGCTTAAATAGCGAGTGTGTTTGTTTGTTTCAATCTACAAAACAATTTTGATTTTCAAAGTAAGAAACAATCTTCTTGGAAATAGAATTATATGTTTTACTACCATGTTAAATGAATTGATGTTTTTATAGGACTGGCATCCAAATTTTTGCTGTTTTTATGAAATTTTTGAATGAGTTTGGCATTCAAGATAAGAAGTGATGCTGATACATTGGAAGTGATCCCCACGTTATAAGATCTTGTGTTCAAATCCTTCGTTATAATTTATTTAGCTTTGATCATAGGTTACATTATGATCTAAAATTAAATATTACAATTAGATTGAATGTCAAGGTGACACCTTAATATACTCTTCCATACATCGGCTATTTTTTGTTGGGAGATTTTATATGATGCATTTGTTTTCAAGTTATTTTTCCATACTTATTCTGGAATAGGGTTCCAGTAAAAAAATGGATGCTTTGTAATTAAGATTATCATATTATAGCCAACCATAAAAAATAATTTTTTGAAAACAATTTAATTGATATTAAATTTTAATTTTAAATATTTAACATTAAATATTAGTCATTTTACATCATAAATATCCAAAATAATATACTATTTCAAATTGACCCAGACAAGCAAGCCTAAAAGATTTCCTTAATTCCTGGCAAATCATAAACACTAACGAATATTGGCAGTGTATTTGGATTTTAGCGCCTTCAATGATTGTCTGGCATTTGTGGAAAGAGAGGAATTGAAGAATCTTCAAAGATGAAGCCTTAGAATTTAATAAGCTTATAGCCTAGATAAAAGAGGCAATAATAGAGGTGGCAAATAATAGGTCAAGGCTGAGGAAAAACTCTCGGTTCACCAAATGGGATGAAGAGATCCAAAAAGCATGGCCTGAGCTAAGAAGACCAAGGTTGGTCCCTCTTGCTGGAGACAAATTTGATAGAAGGCTTGTGCATTGGAAGAGGCCAATGGTACACCCTTGGAAACTCAACTTCAACGATGTTGCAAAAAGAAACCCCAGGTGTCGCCGGGGCTGGCTGCATCATCAAAAACCGAGAAGACAATTGCATTTGGGTGGCATCCAAATCTCTAGGAGTGTGTACCAACAACTTCACCGAATTCGAGGCACTACTACTAGGACTCCAGCTTTGCATTAGCAAAGGCATCAAATCGGTCGAAATAGAAGGCGACTCAATGATTTGCATTCAAGCAGTAATTAATGGTAGAACTCCAAATTGGCAGCTAGATAGTTGGGTGGTTCAAATAAAGTCACTCCTCTCTAAACTAGAATCCTATTGCATCGGGAATGCCTATAGAGAAGCCAATAAGGCTGCAGATTGCCTGGCAAATGTCAGAGTGCTGCAGGGAGAAGGACTCAAGTTGGATTCAAATCCTGACTACTAGGCCAGACTAAAGGAGCTTGTAGTTTGTGATTCGGCGAATATATGATCAAATCCCAAAATGGCTACCTTGTCGGCCCATTCTATCTTCACGCACCGGATCCTGTATCTAGAATCCTGGTTGTAGCCTTTCCAATTGGAAGGAATTGACATCTCCTTTGTCTAGGCGGCCAGTGACAGTCCAACATGACAGTATGCTTTCCCCTGATCTCCCGTTTTTGGTAAGGTTAAAATTGGGTCCAGTCTGCGACCATTACCAATTAAAAATGGTGCATTACTTTGGCATAAGCTGCGTAAGTTGCCAAGAAAGGATTGAAACCCAGTGCCATCGCCTTTTCCTGGTTTACCAAGCACGAGTCTGGAGGGCCATTCATGGCATCGTAAATCGGGGAGGACGCATCAGATCACACCGTTGCGATGGATAGGTTATGAAGCAGTGTTTAAGCCTCTGGTGGACGTGACTAGATCCTGCGAGCAGGTAGTGGTAATGTGTAAGGATTACATTGCCCTCCCCTAACGTGCAACAATCACAAACGCCGTCATGGAGCTCAAGACCAAGGGCAAGGTAAGTCAGCTGGGGGCTTACTTCGATCCTTCAAACATAGAGAATGAGGAGCCTGCTGCGGAGGAAGACCTAGAGGACACGGTGATAGAGCAGTGCAGGCTCCAGAGAGAAAACTTCATGTCTGAAGCTTGAGAAATCTTCTGTATCGGTGTCATGAACAACGATATGGATTGATTCCATTGCTTCATGAACGCTGACGACAACTGGTTGGAGCCTGATTGCCTGCTACGATTGGAGGAATTGGGCAATTTTCTTGCCACTGTCTATGGGTACTTCAACCGGTAGTGAGACATATGCAGCCTAATCGACGCCTTCGCCTCTCTAATAGACTACTTACAACACTATGTACATGGGAGCTATCCCCTTGATAGCACTTATCTATAAAATAAAAATAAAAATATACTATTTCAAATTGAACACAATCTTAATAAAAAACTAACTACATATTATTTATTACAATTAATTTATTAAAATAACTTATTTTAATAATTTAAAATTAATATATATTTATAAAAAATATAATAATTTAAAATTTATATAATAAATAACTCTTAATTTATCAATCTTTACTATTACTTATTTAATTTTGAAATTGTGAATAAAAAGTCCACCACTCTCTTTAATAATACATTTCAATAAAATTTAATTTTTTAAAATCTCATAAGAGACCCTAAGATAAAGTAATCCAAGGATTAAGGCAGTGTGGTTTTATTTTTCTCATAAATCAAAATAATCCAAGACGAAATTACAACTAACTCCTGACTCATAGAGTAAATAAATGAAATCCAAAAAGATCAAAAATATTTTCTGACGTTAAAACTGGAGTGGGAGGGAGTCCATAATAATTATCTGGCATTGAACAGCTGTCCTAAAATCGTAAATATAATTCTCAAACATTTGCAATATAATGGGGGCATGATGCATGTATGGGTGTGGATGTGTGGGTACATTCTCGGGGCTGTATAGCCACAGGCAACGGCTACCCAGCCCCTAGAATGCCCTTAATGGGGATGGATAGCCATACATCATAACTGCTGTTCTTCCACTCCCTCGACTAGTTCACTCACTGTGCAGTTCTTTGTTCTTCAGAGACTTAACTGGCAGCTTTGTACAGCTTTGTACAGACAACTAGAGTTCACTTAACACAGTTTCAAACAAATTAAACTCCAGTTTCTCGTGGAAAAATCAACGCTTTTCTCATGGAAAAATCAATGCTGTGAGATGAATGGTGGCAAGTTTTGACTGTTTTTTGTTGTTGTTTCTGTTTGAATCTCCTTTTCTCCAATAAAACTGCAATTTCTTTCAAAAAAATCAAAGCGAGGAGAAGTTTATTCTATTTTTTTTGTTTTTTTCTATTTTAATCTCCTTTTTTTTGCGCCCAGCAGCTGTTCGTGTTTTTTCCCAGCGTTGAAGAAGAAAATAAGATGGCAATTAAACATTCTTGCCGCTGCTAATGATCTGAAAATAAAAATGAGTGAAAATGGTTGTTGTTAAGATCATTGTTTTGTTGTTTGTTGTTTGAAACGAGTTTTGCAGAATTAGCCACCAACCAAGCCGCAACCAAAAGTATATAAAAACCAGATCATAAGGTTTTGAGACTACAGTGGATTGTAAGTGAGTTTGTTTATCAAGCACCTTTTGACCCCTTTCGCCTTACCCACAGGTCAAGATTGGCATGGGAGAAATGGCAACTTAAACAAGTGTAGAAAAGAAACACTTCTTTTAGTGTTGCATGGTTGTTTCTCCATTTGTGGTTTGATGCCCCTTTTTTCTTAGCAAAAAAAAGGCTCTTAATTTTTTCTAGATTACCACGCCCACCCAGAAATCAAAACATCCAGTTTGCCTGTAGGCGTGATCTGTTCAGCTGAAGAATTCTATCAAATAGTTTGCATACTTGTTGGAGTTTGGCTGTAGGCATGATCTCCTCTTCAAACTATAATATTGTTTGCTGTAGTAAATCAACATTCGGTTGCACAGGTATGGTTTCAATATTATATCATCATTGTAAAGAATCATTGGAACATTGGAAACTACAAATCTAAAATTTAAGATTCTATATTAATTTATGAGGATTATCTTGATCAATTTATTAATCATAACTGATAATTATGTACATTTTGAAATCTTCATAAGTTTTTTTTAAAATTTAAACAAAAATAGATTTAGATCTAAATTGAAACTAATTATCCATACATTTCAATTATTTTATTTAAATATTTATGTGAACATTAGTTATAAAATTTATTTTAGTTACTAATCCTAAATTTTAAATTACAAAAATTACTAGTTGAGGTGTTATACTTCATCATAACATGATTGCAATTATAAACTAAATATTTAATGTGGTCTTTTGTAGATTAAGGTGACATAGATTATACAACTATTGTTTGTCTATTAAGAAACAAGATAAAATTGCTATATTAAATTCTATTACATGTATATGAAAATCTGAACAATATATTTTTATTATCAATGATCATTGATATGATGATTATTTGATTGAATAAGATAAAATAAAAAAAAAGAATTAAATCATAAAAGCATATGAACATAGGATAAATGTAAAGAAATCCTTTTAGGAAAAATCTCCATGAGAAAGAAGAAAAGTATGTTTTAATCTTTAAAAAAAACGAAAATCAACATGCTAACAATATCTTCCTTTAAATCACTCTACAAAAATATTTGAACTTGTAAATAATCTTATTAATCTACTATCTCATGCCTCCAAACAAAGATTACCACATTTGAAGAAATAACATTTACAAACAAATATTACCATCTACAATAAACTTAATCTTTTCTTCTTGTAACTAAAAAATAAGACATGCTATTACACATATTCTAGTAAATCAATACATAATACAAAAATAATCAACTTCTTTATCACTAATAAAATTATCTCCTTCCATAAATCTTTTTTTTCTTTTATCTTAAATTTACATTTCTCACTATCTATCTTAATACAAGATTTCAAATCCTAACCACCTCATGTTGTACATATGTAATATGCACAACTAATCAATTCAAATTTTCAAGTTGGTATATTTGCTACAATAGCATCATAACCACCATTGTAAAATCCATATCGTTCATGAATTCATATAACTAATACAAATATTTTTTAATATTAAAGATTGTATATATACATAGGATTTACACAATAAACATTAAAAGAAAAAATCTAGTTGTTGATTAGAATACTATATTCTTGATATAAGTTAAGTTAAGATGAAAATAAAGAGGATAGTAGGTCTTTCCCAATATGGAAGTAGTATTACACCAACTATTGAGTTTTTTCTAGAATTGTGAACCAATGAAATATATTTCCTATGGATGATCAAAATATATTTTGAGAATACACTCATTAGAAAAGATCTTCATTATTTGGACCAAAATTATATATAAAAGGAGAATATTTTTTTACCACTTAGTCTATGCTCAAAATACTCTTTATGTCTTTTCTAATGAGTGTATTCTCAAAATATCTTCATTATTTTTAAGGTTTTAGATTTATGCTTTCTAATATTATGCACCATCATTTTTAAGATTCTTTTTATGGTGTTATATTCGTATTAATTTATGTTTCATTGATATGTATTTTTGGGCCTAGGGTTTATAAATTATTGTGTCATTACTTTTTCTCACTATACTCACCCTTTAAAACCTTTAAGTATTTTATCTTAAATCTATTTTCTTACCAAAAATCTATCTATAAAAAATTACACATCATTCTTACACCTTTTCCCTTCTAGACAATTAGGATTTAAGGCAACCTATAAAACTACATAGTTTTGTGAAACCTATACCACACATCCTTGCATAGATCCATATTAGTACAATTTACATATGAGATTCCCATGATCCTTTGTCCTTGGTTTCTATTTATTCTTCAATAATTATTACTTTTTCTTATTTTTTGGACACCCAAGTACAATAGTCATATAATATGATTCTCAAATGTGGCATACTTATTGTATTATTTTTAGTTATCCTCATAGTTGGTAGTGTGCATATAGTTCATACAAAACTTAACTTCTATAATTGAATGAACCATTTTTGGAACTCCTTAGGTAATATATAAAATTTTCTATTATCTCTAATGCTACCATATTTAACTAAATCATAGAGCTTACCTATATATACATGAATTATAATTATATCATGGAGTGAATAGAAAACTCAATATTGTTCATAATTTTTTTTAACAAGATAGAGGACTACTAACCATCTTAATTTTATTCAAAATGGGCAGAAAGAGTAAGTGGGAATCATTAATTAAACTCGATGTACAAGACATTCCCAACCAAGGAAATCATTTCTCAAGTGAGGACCTTGAATGGAAACTTATTGGAGATGATGGCAATATGGACTTATGTGCTGCAATTCATCTTCAAAGAATCCCTCACTTTGTCAAAGGTGAAGGTTTACTAGATAGTGCAGAAACAACATTTATACGTAAATATCATACAGAGAACAACACAACAAAACCTACTAACCACACTATCAAGATATACTCAAGGTTTGTCTAGATTAAATATAATTAATAAGCATGTCCCTTTGCATTTAATTTTTTTTATATGAATTAATATATATTTATATATTTTTTATTTCTGTGTATAAATAGATATTGGTGTGCTTTTGGTCCCGAGGATGAGAGAAATAAACCTAAAAGCATGAAAAGGAAACAAAGGTTTATCCAAAAAAGGGGTTGTCAAACCCACTTTCATGTTAAGGTCATGTATGGTAGACCACAAGTTGCGATAATTAGATATAATGATTGGAGCCATTGTGATGCAACTGGTGAATTTTTCCATGGAAAGGATGACCCTTCCGACGATCCAAGAAGTAGTTTTGCACCGAGGTTATCAAATGAATGCAAATCATATATTGAGTCTTTATTGCTAATGGGTGTGGGGATTGACACAATATGTGAACAACACTATCTAGATGATGGTTTGACTAAGTTGATGAATAAAAGGGATGCATGTTTATTGAGGAAAGATGTGTTGAATGCATGGAAAAGAGTGCGCACCATTCGATCCCAAAAGAATGAAGATGATGCAAAAAGTGTTAGTTTGTGGCATGCAGAGGAGAAAGAGAACTTCTTCTACTATAAAAGACCAAACACCATTGAAAATGTTCCATTTATCATAGGCATACAAACACCATGGATGCGAGAAATGATGGTCAAGCATTCACATACCTCAATCATTGCAATGGACTCAACATTTTCAACAAATAAATATGGTGTAAGTAAAACAACATTAATTATAACTTCATGGATTTTATTTTATCATTGATTTATTATTTGAAAATATTAATTTATCAATGGTTTATTCATGTGCAGTATCAATTATATACCTTGCTTGTTTTTGATGAACAAGAGGCCAGAGTACCTATTGCATGGGCCATATCCTCAAGAAATAAAATTGAGGATCTAAATGAATGGCTAGTAGAAGTTTTTAAACGAGGAAAACATTGTCGAGAAAATTGGAATGTCAATGCATTCATGACAGATGATGCTAGTGCAGAGATTGAAGCCATTAGGTTTTTATTAGCCTTAGTTTCTATATTTAAACTTCAATCAATTAGCCTTTGAATAAATTGAGATCAATGGATTGAGAACTACATTAATAGGAGTTACATAGATTATTGTTAATGGAAATAATATGATGGGGATTAAAGTAAGGCTTCAAACAAGATTCAACTAATAGGGAAAGAGAGGAAATTTGGTTGAAATAGAGTCTAAGGGGGCGAAGAAGGCAAAAATTGAGAGGAATTTACAATTTATGTGTTGTTTATAAAGTCCTCCATGTAGAATAAATAAATAGGACAACCCTTATTGATATGTAGTTTATAGGATTCAAATAGATTAAAATTTGGTCATAGAAAGGTCAATGGGTGACCAAAATTAGGTGGACCTAATCGTTTCCATGCATTCAAAAATCTAGTGGAACCTCAAGTGGAAGAAATGAGTAATACACAAGGTTTTAAAGTGGTCCACCTCACTTTCCAACAACAAGGAAGATGTATTTAGCTTCTAGAAGTGTACCTTTAAGATAAATACAATCTAGAAGGCTTCTCAAATGATACTTCTTATGGAAAACCATGTGATATGATACTTGTCAAAGAATGAGGAGGATCAACCCTAGCCAAGAAAAATAATCACAATTATTAATTCAAGAGTGGATCTTGAGCAAGGAATTAGAGCACAAAGGTTTTATAAATAGATTAAAATACTTTATTCATGGATAGATAGATAGATAGAAACCATTAATAGAATAAATAGAATTTAGGGGAAAATAAATATAGTGATAGATAATCGCATGTACCTCATATAAAGATATCAAATAACATATTCAATGCACATGATTATTTAAGTGCAATAGAATAACAAATTTAAGGCCCCCACTATCCCATAGCTATCATCCATGAGATGTAAAATGGATTAGTAAAAAGGAACAAATTTATATGGAGAAAAACATGAAAGATAAATATTTGGTTATGGGCATGATTTGTCTAGGGTGAGGAGAGAAATTATGTTTATGGTAGGTTCACCTTTCTTCTCTTCACTAATAACACTTTCCTCTTCATTATTGAGTAGTATTCTCTCCCCATATTTTTGTCGCTCCAATCACATCATGAAATTGGAATGAAAAATAGAGGACTAATAAAAATGAGAATGGTAAATTAATAGTGGAAACACAAAATAAATAAAAAGGAGGAACTAACAATGAACCTAAGACCCAAGATCTTATTCTAAGTCTACAAATAGTATGAATGCAAGAAAGTAAAAATAAGAGGATACTTAGTGGTCATTGTAATTGTATTAAGAAAAGGAAATATCATAATTCAAAAATAAGTGATTCCCTTCTACAATTATGTCCCTTATTGAATGAATTTGAAATTTTCTTCATACATCATATATACAGAGAAATAAGCAAAGAGGCGTGCACATTAGTAAATTAGGCAATATAAAGGGTTGAAGAGTGTATAATTTATACACAATTTGATCAATGACCTAGCATAAATTGTAAACTTATATGTGAAATAACAAATTAAATTATCAAAAATTTAGAAGGAATAAAGAAAGATTAATTAATTACAATAAAAATAATGGAGGTGAGTTACCATAATAAGGTAGTAAGAGTTTATATGCACTAACATAATATCCTCAATAAAAATTCATTAGGAATGAAGACATAGGGAGTAGTACTAACGATGGCAACGTGTTCACCTCAAAATACTTGCAAATTCTTTCACAATTACCAACAAGATGGATATAGTTGTGTTTTTAATTTATAGGTAGAAACAAATGAATTTTATCAGGGCAAGCATAGAAAAGGGGCCAAAATTTATTTTTTAAATAAAATGTGGCATTTTCTTTCATGTTATACAATAGATTATGGGGGACACATTCCTATATATGGATCACAGGTATGAGGTTAACATAGACATTATGCCCAAGTCTATTGTAGTAATGTTTAACTTGGAAGATGATAAGGAAACCATAAAGGGAATGGTAAAATTATTGATAAGGAGTGTTTTCTTGCAAAAGACTAGAAGTTATAATATCTAAGTAGTTTATCAAGAAAATATATCATTGATTGATAGGACAATGCTACTAAGGAATTATGTAGTTGTATAATAGTGGAAACCCTTTATCAAAATATGGTGGCCAAAGTATTAATATAAAAGTTACAAGAAATTGATGAAGGGAATTGAATTTATAAAATGGAAAATGGGATGGAAAATAAATGAAGGTATTGAATGTATGAATGTACTTATAGATAATAGCTCTAACATTGAGTAAAGAAAATGAGTTTTTTGAATACTATGTATTTGGATAGATAAATATGTAAAGTTGGATAAACTGTTAAGGATTTGTAGAGAATCCTTTGTATAAAGGTAAAAAAAATTAAAAAAATAAATTTGAACCAAAAATAATGAAGTTTTGCTATGTAATATAATGTGAGTGGTCCGGTTGATGCAATTTATTTATAAAAATAATCAACCCTTAAGGTAGACTATATAGCTAACTATTTAAAGACATAAGTAATTGTTCTAGGTTTAAAAAAAATCTTTAAAAGTTGTGTCAAGCATGGGGCAAGTCAAGTTGTGGTTGAGGAGCTATAGTAGTTTTTCCAATACTAGAGTAAACAACCAAAGTTATTGGAGGCTAGCTATTGGCTGTTAATTCCTCTTTATTAAATTAAATTTGTAAGCTATTTACATGTATTTTTCAAAATTTCTTAATATTATTTGATCCAAAATTATGGGGTCCAAAAGAGTAAATTTTAACTGGTAAAATTGGCACATGACTTGAAAGGAAATAGGTTAAATATATCACATTTGAAGAAATAACATTTACAAACAAAGATTACCATCTACAATAAACTTAATCTTTTCTTCTTGTAACTAAAAAATAAGACATGCTATTACACATATTCTAGTAAATCAATACATAATACAAAAATAATCAACTTCTTTATCACTAATAAAATTATCTTCTTCCACAAATCTTTTTTTTCTTTTATCTTAAATTTACATTTCTCACTATCTATCTTAATACAAGATTTCAAATCTTAACCACCTCATACTTTTCCATTTGTCCTCCTTTACCTTGCTCCATTTCCCTTCTTTAAAAATAGCTATTATAGTGATATATATTAACATTAACTTATTTTCCAAATGAATTACTTAAAAAATTATCCATAAAATATATTTAGCTTATTAAGAAGCCTTCGTTCATCTATAAAGACAATGGCATTATAGAAAAAACGAAATTCACTCCCAAAATATTAAGTTTAGAATTTTAAAATAAAAAAAATTGTACGTATATGCGTGGTAGTTAGAAAATTCTGGACCGTTTCTCACCATTTTGCCCCTTTTTCGCCAATATTATGGATGTCGGAAAATTCTATAAGTTTAAAATGATCTGCGCTGAAAATGAAAACAGATCGGCGCCAAGAAAAGGAAGTTAAAACAGAAACAACAATAAAAAACAGTCATCTTGTAGCGTTGATTTTTCCACGAGAAACTGGAGTTTAATTTGTTTGTAACTGTGTTAAGTGAACTCCAGTTGTCTGTACAAAGCTGCCAGTTAAGTCTCTGAGGAACAAAGAACTGCACAGTGAGTGAACCAGTCGAGGGAGGGAAAGAACAGCAGTTATGATGTATGGCTATCCATCCCCATTAAGTGCATTCTAGGGGCTGGGTGCTCAAAATTCCAATCTATAATCTTCTGCTTACCAATGTCTGCTAAGGGGTTGGGCGATGATTGACTCAAGGAAATAGATTGGACGCCACGCCTATACTCGGGGCCAATTCTCAAACTGATCTTGGCTGGAAAGTAGGGTTTATGTGGAACAACACCCGATGAAATCCTTGTCTTTAAGTTCATGGGGAAATATGGAAGCACCTCGCAAAAGACATTATTCACTCACAGGCAAACTTCAACGAAAGAATGGCGCACATTGACAATGTGTTCGCATTCAAGGAAGCAATTTAATAGCTGGAACCTCGAAGTCGAACGGGGCTTCCATATCCGAGATCCTCTCGTCTTCTCCAACGAAACGAGTGGAGAATAGGAGGCAATAGTCCAAAATCCCCTGACGCTTGAGCTGTATGAAATTGTTAAGGCCCTTTCATCATTGAACGGCCGGATGGATGCCAAAAACTTAATGAAACGATTTGCTATCTGAGGCTCAAGGAATAACAAAATTTCCTCTTGTGCTTCCGCCAAAATTTTGGGAAACTTACCATTTCTATCTAGATAAAGTACATCTTCGCCAAGACCTTTGTAGTTTTTAAAAAAGTAAGAACACATGGCCGAGAAAAGAGAATTAAATACTCGTTTGTAATTTATGGATCCAACTATGTCCGCCTGTAGGCATTCGTCCATGTCACTTGAAGAGAAGTTACTTTCCAAGCGTGGAAAATCTAAGAATAAACCCAAAAACATGTATGACAACAGAGGGAGAATTTTTTTTTGCATCAACTCTTCATTACAATTCAAAATACCATGTATTTCCTTATGCCATACACGTTTTGGACGGAGGAGCAGAGTATCTGCAAATTCATACAATTGTAAACAGAGAAACATTAATCCATTCTCAGACTGCGGGTTGACACAAAAGCGTAGTATATCTGCATTGTCATGCAAAACAATTAGGTCAGACTCTTGAAACCTATCTTTTCCCCGGTATATGCAGCCGTAAAAATCTAGAGACTCCATAGCTAGAATACTGCTAAACCTTACACAATGTTGTGGTTATCTGTGTTCTGATATGAAGTCCGACGCTTCTGTTTTTTCAGACCTTTTATCTTCATTTTCCATGCGAAGAGCTTTTTGGACGCTTGCCCTTCCTTCGACGAGTTAACATAACAGATGATTCCCATAACTGATGGGGCGTTTCCTCACCACCCCGTCAAATTCCTAGAGGACCTATTCTTATTGTTTTTTTTTTTTCTCTATTTTAGGCTTTTTCGTTTTTGCCTCTTTCTGCTGTTGTTAGTAAGTGGTGTTAATGGTGTTACAGGGGAACATAGCTTTCTTCCTTTAATAGGAAAATAAGGTTCTGTTTTGGTGCGAAGGGTGGTGAAGGAGGTGAACGGATTTACAGAGATTTATCTATGTTATTTAACTTGACGTCCTCCTCCCTGGCTGCTATGATGGCAATGATTAGTGGCGGCGGTTAGAGGGGAATGAAGTGACTATGAATATCATGCAAGATTACTGGCGTTGCAACTCACATAGCGGCTAGCATTGGCAATTGAAATCTTGAAATGATAGCGGAAGGAGGAGTGGTGGAAGAGGAAGCGGCACATTAGTTCTTTAAAAAGGGGAAGGTGTAGAGTCTAAAATCAAATCAGATTTCTGCACCAGCGGGTTATAAAAACAACAGAGATAAAATAATATCAATATTGAAAAGAACAGAGCACAACAACACTATAATTTTGCAGGCTAATTAATACTATCTTTATTCATGTATATATAAGAGGATTACAATGTTGTATTGCTTGCATAAATCGCAACATTCATAAAACTAATTGAGAGCTAAAAGAAAGTCTACACATGCAACAAGCATGCACTATTCGATCACTATGAAGAATATAATTATGGTGAAAACAAAGCTAAGACTACAGTTAAACAAACTACATTTAAACTGATTGTTTGAACATGCACAACTATGCATGACAGTTAAACTGATTAAGATGGTGAACACATGGACTTAGTGAATGCATCAACTGTTTGTTTGGTGGTGGATGGCGGTGTGCATGTAAGATACTTGAGTGTGCATGCATCATTTATCAACATACTCCCCCTTGATGCTGAGAGGGCTCGCGATCTGATCTCTGAGTGTCAAAAACTGATCTTTCACAACTGCCTTAGTGAAGATATCCGCTAACTATTCTTTAGTGTTGATATATTTCAATTCTACTACCTTCTTCTGCACCAAATCTCAGATAAAATGATGTTTTAAATCAAAATGTTTTGTCCTACTGTAATGGACTAGATTCTTGGCCAATTTGATGGCACTAATATTATCACAAAATATCACTGTAGGCTGAACCTGTATCTCTCCAATTTCTTCAAGAATTTTTCTAAGCCATAATGCTTGTGTACTTGCTCAGGTGACTACAACATACTCTGCTTCCGTAGAAGAAAGGGCAACAATACTTTGCTTCTTTGAGCTCCAAGTAATCAAACCTGAACCAAAAGATAAACAATTACCAGATGTAGACTTTCGATCATCCAAACTACCTCCCCAATCAAAATCACTAAAACCAGCAAGATTGAATTTTTTAGAAGTGTAGTAAGTAATACCAAAATCTAGAGTGCCTCTCACATAACTCAAAATTCTCTTGGCTACCTTCATATGTATTTCAGATGGCTCTGTCATATACCTTGAAACAAGTGAAACTTAATAAGCAATATTAGGTCTTGTGTGAGTTAGAAACATCAAACTTCCAACAATACTCCTATAATCTGTCTCATCAACTATTTCAGCACCATCATCTCTACACAACACAACTCCATGAGCAACTGGAGTGGAGCAAGGTTTACAATCAACCATATCAAATTTTTTCAACATATCTTTGGCATAGTTTGTTTGATAAATGAAAATTTCATTCTCACTTTGACAAACCTCCATTCCTAGAAAATATTTCATGAGACCTAAATATTTCATCTCAAATTCATTCATCATAGCAACTTTGAATTCATCCTTCATCTTAGAACTGCTACCCATATACAACAAATCATCAACATACAAACTCACAATAAGAATATCATTACCTTCTTGTTTGTAGTAAAGGGTAGGTTCACTCTTACTTCTTTGAAATCCATTCTTCTGAAAATACCCATCAATCCTAGCATACCATGCTCGTGGTGCTTGCTTGAGACCATACAAAGCCTTCTCCAACTTGTAGACTTGATGTTCTTTTCCTTGCACTTCAAAACCTTGTGATTGTTCCACATACACTTCTTCTTCTAAGTACCCATTCAAGAAGGCATTTTCGCATCCATGTGATGAATGCTTCATTTCATTTGAGCTGCTAATGAAATCAACATTATGATAGTCTCTTGTCTCGCTATTGGCACAAATGTCTCTTCATAATCAATACCATACCTTTGTGTGAATCCTTTTGCGACCAATCTTGCCTTGTGTCTTTCAACACTCCCATCACTGTTGTACTTAGTCTTGTAGACCCATTTAGTACCAATCTTTTTCTTGTCATGTGGAAGATCTATAAGCTCCCAAGTATCATTCCTTGGAATAGAATCTATCTCTTCTTGCATTGCTTGCACCCAAACCTCATTATTACTTGCATCTTTAAAACATGATGGCTCAAAATCAGCCTTGAAAAGTAAAGCAAAATTTACTGTCTCACCTCTTGGATTTTCTTCATATGCTTCATTTGTACTCCTTTGATAAATGTCACTTAAGCTTCTTACCTTCCTTGTAGAACTTGGACTTGAAGCTGGTCTTGCACTTGGAATTGATGAGGGGCTACTTGGTGGACATGTAGCTCTTGGAACTGAAATGTTAGTGGGCTGCTCATGATCAATTTCATCAACCAAAACAGATTTTGAAATCTTACCATGGCCTTTTTTATGACCATAAACTCCCCCTTCATCAAAAATGACATCTCGAGAGATAACAATGTTATGGGTGAGAGGATTATACAACCTGTAAGCCTTACTTTTCTCACTATATCCAACAAAGATACATGATTCACTTTTTGGATCTAACTTTTGCCTCTTTTGTTCAGCTACATGTACATATGCTAAACACCCAAAAACTTTGAAATGTTGGACATTAGGCTTTTTCTCATACCAGGCTTCATATGGAGTCATCATATTGAGTGCACTAGTGGGACTCCCATTAAGAATATATACTATTGTAGCAACTGCATCACCCCAAAAAGAATTGCTTAGACCCTTGGTCTGAAGCATACTTCTTGCCATTTCTACCACTGTATGGTTTTTCCTTTCCGCTACTCCATTTTGTTGAGGTGTGCAAGCAGTGTGAGCTGTCTTTTGATGCCATACATATCATAGTAGTTTTGGAAACTTTCTCTTGAACAAAATTATCCTCCACGACCAGTCCTTAAGCATTTGATACTGCACCCTTTTTCTTTTTCCACAAGGGCTCTAAACCTCTTGAATGTCTCAAAGGCTTCATCTTTGGTCTTCAAAATATAAACCCAACATTGTCGTGAGTAATCATCAATAAAAGTAATGAAATATGACGACTTACCCAAACTCTTTGTTTGCAAAGGACCACAAATGTCTGAATGAACTAATTGAAGGGGATAATTGGCCCTCCATGCACTACCTTTTGAAAATTTCTCTCTTGCATGTTTACCTTTAGCACATCGTTCACAAACTTATTTATGTTCTTTAATCTTAGGCAAACCAGAAACTAAAACTTTTGATGTTAGAATCTTCAAACTCTGAAAATTTAAATGTCCATACTTGAGATGCCATAACCAACTTTTGTCCTCATATGCCATATTAGCAAAATTGCTGCAATGTTCTCCAAACTTCAAAAGAAACATTCTATTCTTTGACATAGGCACAACTGTTACCACCCTATTGCCTTGATTCTTATCATAAATTATACATTGTTGATTTTCAAGCACTACCTTATAGTTTCTCACACAGTTGCCCAACACTCAACAAATTATGCTTTAATTCTGGAGTGTAATAAATGTCTTTAACACTTTTCATACCTTATTTAGTAGGAACTTCCATAGCCCATTTTGTAGCAACTTCCAATGATTTGTCATCACCAAGCTTGATCTTGGATTTAAAAATTTCACCATAAGAGAAAAGAGCTTCTCATTTCCTGACATATGGTTACAATAACCTGAATCTAGATACCAAACATCTTTAGAAATATTTTCAGCTTTGTCATAAGATATAAATAAATTATTGGGAGGAGAATCATCACCCTCTTGAGCATAATGGACAATTTTATCATTATTACCTTCTTTCAATGTGCACTGCCTTTCAAAGTGTCCATACTTGTTACAATGGTAACACTGAATATTTCTCTTATCAAATCTGCCTCTACCTCTTCCTCTTGAATCGCCTCTTCCCCTTGAACCACTTCTTCCTCTATTTCCTTTTGAAGGATTTTGATTTTGTCCTCTTCCTTGACCTTGATTGCTACTACCGACATCTTCATTCTTTGTAATTTGCAGTTTGGAGGAAAAGGATTTCTCATCACTTTGCCCAAATGAATCGCTCAATCTCTCTTCATGAGACATTAGAGATCCAACTAAGTGATCAAATTGAAGGGTAGTCAAGTCCTTACTCTCTTCAATATTTATAGCAACATGATTCCACCTTGATGTTAGAGATCTCAAAAAAAAATTAATTACAACCTCATTGCTTACTATTTCCCCAAGAGTTGCCATTTTATTAACCACATCTTTTACTCTTACACAATAATCACTTACTTTCTTAGTTTCTTGCATCTTCAAATTTTCGAAGTCTCTCTTCAATGTCTCCAGCTTCACAACCTTGACCTGGTCACTACCTTGGTAAGCTTCCTTTAGAGTCTTCCAAGCTTTTGCTGCAGACTTTGCACTTTCAATTCGCGGAAATAAGCTCTTATCAAGAGCTATTTGAATATGAAACAAGGCTTGAGAATTCTTCTTCTTAGCATCCTTCTTAGTTGTTTTGTCATTGGCTGCAAGAGTATTCCAATCTGCTGGTTCTTCATAACCCATCTCAACGATCTCCCACAAATCTTTTCTTGTCAAAAATTTCATCATCTTGATGCACCAGTATTCGTAATCGCTTCCATTGAAATCAAGAATTGGCAAAGAATTTAGACCAGACATGATGCTCTGATTCCAAATGTAGAATCTAAAATCAAACTAGATTCCTGCACCAGCGGGTTATAAAAACAACAAAGATAAAATAATATCAATACTGAAAAGAACAGAGCACAACAACACTATAATTTTGCAAGCTAATTAATACTATCGTTATTCATGTATATATAAGAGGATTACAATGTTGTATTGCTTGCACAAATCGTAGCATTCAGAAAACTAATTGAGAGCTAAAATAAAGTCTATGCATGCAACAAGCATGCACTATTCGATCACTATGAAGACTATAATTACGGTGAAAACAAATCTAAGACTACAATTAAGCAAACTACATTTAAACTGATTGTTTGAACATGCACAACTATGCATGACAGTTAAACTGATTAAGATGGTGAATGCATGGACTTAGTGAGTGCATCAACTATTTGTTTGGCGGTGGATGGTGGTGTGCATGGCAGATACTTGAGTGTGCATGGAAGATACTTGAGTGTGTATGCATCATTTATCAACAGAAGGTTTGTCAAAAAAATATAGGGGAAGAGAGAAGAAAGGTGAACGTATCACGACAGAAAATTTCAATATAGTTTGGTGAGTAATGACCACTGCAATCAATTCTGTTGATATTCTGCAATCATAGCATTTCCAGGAGTCTGTATGTTATCATATGCCTTGTCTCTGTATTTCAACTCTTCTTTGGCTAGGAAAAAAACCTCTGTATATGGCACCTCAACATTATCTATTTCCTGTATTTACTTGTTGTTTTCAGATATTCTCAGTGTTGGGCGAAATACTCTCCAGGCCATCCCAAAACCTCTGAATTTTCTATGTTTTGTCCCTCTGTTTACAAAAGAAACTCTGTCGGGAAAAAGGCACTATTATGGCACCTCTTTTCTGTGCATTTTCAGGTATTTTTTGTGTTTTTATTGCTGTAACATGCCTCTTTCTTTTCTGGGCATTAGGGTTTTTCTTAAGCGTCCCAATTTTTCCTTTTGATGCCTCTTCCACTTCCTCAACTTGGCTCTAGAAGCTTTATTTTCTATTCTTCAGAATGCATCTGTTTTGAATACTGTAAGAATGTTTGTATACCTATACCTAACAACATAAAGTGATGAACAATTTTTGGTATTAATTATTCAAGGAGTTGCCAAATTTTGAAGGCATTACTGTTGAAGTAAATGAGGACATTTTCATCAACCAATTTTCGCATCTGGTGTATTCTAGTTGCCTTCCTCCTCGTTGTCATCCTCCCCCTCATCCATTTCATCATCTTTCACCATTGACATCCAAACCATACATCTGAAAAAATGAAATCTAAGGAGTTGTGCAATTCATGTCCCCTGTGGAACTGTGATTGAAAGTACATCATCTAAGATACTCAATGTATTCTTTACAAAAATGATGATGATTGACCTCATGATAGGTGACGATCAATGATAGGTTGATAGATGATGGATTGATTAGATGAAAGACGAGATGAGAAAGATGATGCAAAATGGTGGACAAGAGAGGATGATAAGCAATAGGAGATTGGGAAGAGTAAATGAGAAGAAAGAAAGCACAAATGGACTCAAAAATAAGTATGATATTGCCCTAGTCAAACTACAAGCCGAGATGGATTGATGATGATGATGATAGTGTTGTTGATAAGGGAAGGATACATCCCGAAACAACACAAGGATAGGGAAGGATACATCCCGATGATGATGATGATGAGAGTGTTGTTGATAAGGGAAGGATACACCCTAAAACAACACAAGGATAGGGAAGGATACATCCCGATGATGATGATGATGAGAGTGTTGTTGATAAGGGAAGGATACACCCTAAAACAACACAAGGATAGGGAAGGATACATCCCGATGATGATGATGGTCAAGACTTGCAGTAAGGCTAGGAACAAAACCAAAAGTACGATTAAATGGTTTGTGCTAGATTGAATGGATTGATTAGATGAAATTGGAAGAAATGATTGGATGAATAGATTTAGATGAGATGTGATGGATATGATAATACTCATGCACAAACTAATATGGATGCAATTTATCTAATATGCAAACTAAAATGCGAGGTTGCCATTTGATTTATTGTGCTTGGTATCATCATTGAGCTTATTAAAATATTGAAAGTTAGTACAAACATCGATGGTATAATTAGACCATGATGATTTGAGTACAACTTCCATTCAGATTTGATAATGCAAGATAACACAAGCATCTAGGTATAATGAGACCGAGATGACCTGAGCATCACTTGCATAAACAAACAAGAATTAATCATTTTTCTATGCAAATTCAGAATGTCATCAATGATACTTTGTAGAGCATGTCCCATGAAAATTTGTGCAGTAATATTGATTAACTCACACAAAACAGACAAAGAAAAATACCATTCTCCTTCCTAGCCCCTCTAGTTCTAGACATCATCGAGGTAATCTAGAGAAATGATAACAACAATCAAGATAAAACAATTGAACATACGTGTTAAAGTGATCAAACCATGATTCAAAATAGATCACCCAATGAGAGTTGATTTGTTTTGATTTTATGTTTATTTGGATGGTGAGTTGTTTGATTGATTGTGATTGATGTTCATTTTGATGTTTAGGATGATTGTTGTTTTTGCTAGGTTGCCTTGTTGTTTTAAGGTCAACGGGTTATTTTCCCCCAGTAAGATCAAAATTTTATTAAGGATATGTACAATGATAATCAAGCCAAGGTGGGATACAACTGCAACAGCTAGATATGGACATGAAGCTCATTGTATGATAGGCGTGAATGCACAATGATAGCAAAATTCAGATGGTCAACACATGTACAAATAGATGGAGAAGTCGACTTGTTAACAAATAGCGCCTGATTGTCAAGTTTTCACCATTTGTTTTTGAAAAGGTAAGCAACATTTATAGGGTGCCAAACCCTTCACAACAAGCCCAAGGGGCCAAAGAAAAGCATAGTTCAAAATAGAAATTGAACTATATGAACAACCAGAAACAACTGACAGATAGCTGTGGAAAACCAAAGAGATTAAGCAACCCCCGAAATAGAGGGTTCAGAGCTGCCTCCACGAGCTCGAGACCTAGAAACAGACAGAGACTTCTTCTTCCAAAGAACAACCGACCAAGGAGGCTAGGAAACAGGTAACGAGGAGAACGGTGAGAGGATCGACTCCACCTCAGCCACCATAGGACCATCGAGCGGCAACAGTGACAAGGCAGCTGATATTTTATGATTTTTTTGTTGTTACCATTTGTTTTTATTTCAATTTTTGATATTTTATGATTTTTTTGTTGTTACGAAGACACTTGTTTGCCAGGTTTTCATCAAGGCAATAATGTTTTGGATTTTTCAATTTTTTGTACATTTTTTTTTGTATTTTTGATCTTTTTGTTTTTTTTGTACATCAAAAGGATGCCTATTTGCCAAGTTTTCACCCTGATGACGATTTTTGTTGGAATTTTTCTTTTGTTTTCGGATTTTTTTTCAAGACTTTTATGTTGTTTTTAGATTTTTTCAGGGACATTTATGCTGTGCTCTTTGAAGCCAGATGTAGAATTGATAAACGCCAGATCCATAAGCTTCCTTGACGATGCCCCATTCCTATGTGGATGCACAATACATGGGCCATCAAGCTTCAGCCAAAAAGGAGCTTGGGCAACTGATGGGTCAAAGTACGTGAAAGGGTGGTCGTGAAAGACACATAATTAAAAAACATCACCAATGGTTGTGTAATGATATGACAGGTAAGTGAAAATGGATGTATGTAATGGTATAGGTGACATGGATGAAGATTTTTGATTAAAAAACTCTTTATTTCTTTTTCTTCTTTGATAGATGAGGGAGAAACATATTTGGAGAAGAACTTTTTCTTGCTTTTATTTTTTACTTTTATTTTTGATTTGTTCGATAGCTTTTTATTTTGGCTAGGGGATTCTACTTGATCTTCTTTTTCTTTTGATACGTCCAATAGCTTTTTATGTTGGCTAAGGGACTTTTCTTGATCTTCCTTTCTTTGCAAGCTTTCTTTTGACACTAGATCTCCATTGGGAAAAGGAATTTTTACCTTTGATTCTTGAGTTACTACCTTTATATTTTCTTGAAGAAATACAGGTCTGTTGATCTATATCCACAAGGTGGATGGATGTGGGTGAGATGGATGAGAGGGGAGTGGTGATGTTGTCAATGGAATCTCAGTGACTATCCTTTTTAGTACTGTTAACATCAGAGGTGGCTTGCACATCCTTAATGAGTTGGCAAGATGGCTTAATAGAGGGAACAATGGGAGATTCATACCCTATCCTAGGACAGGTGGGATGGAAGGGTGATGATAGGATATCTTCCACATGGTCTCGATCAAAAAGTGGATTATCAGAGATATCCGGATCACAAGAGTTTTCGATCTAGGCATGGTCATTGTTTTGCATCCCTTCTGTAGGTATCTCAATGTCATTATTGGAAATCTTACCTTTCTCAATGACTGAAGCAGTGTTTTTTTATCAGCGGCTTATCCAAATGGTATTCTCCACATCCCAGATCATGGATTTGGACCGTAGGGTTTGATATTGCAATGACTGAAGTAGAGGATTTCAAAGATTCAAGATCGACACATGGTTGAGAAATTTTTGTTTCACAATTACTAGGAATGGGGATTTCACCTTTAGGGCTTAGATTATTTCCATGCATGAAAGGATTAGGATCTCCTTTTATGGTGATTTCAATTCCATCGTGAGGGAATTTTAAGCATTGATGGTATGTAGAGGATATTGCTTGCATTTCATGTATCCAAGGTCTTCCAAGGAGGATATTATAGGTCAAGGGGAGATCAAGTACTTGGCAAACCACATCCTTTACTACAGGGCCAACTCTGATTGGTAGTGTAACTGATCCTTTAGATGAACGTTCTTTTGTATCATATGCCTTCATGATGATCTTTTGATTGGAATCTATTACATCTTTTGAATATCCCAATGCAGTAACAAGCTTTAGAGTGTAGATTTATAAACCAGCTCCTCCATCTATTAGGACACATTTGACCAGGCACTTATGGATTAGAGCCTCAATATGGAGTGGAGCATTATGGGGATGAGTAAGTGAGGTGTCATCATTTTAAAGAAATGATAGACAATGGGATGCAAGTACATGTCCCTCCATAGTTTGGGATTTACAAACTTCCAACTCAATTGGTACTGGTGGTTTGTTTAGTTTACTTTGGGTTTGGATGACACTGCTTTAATTATCAATTACAAAAATGTTAAGAATGGTAGTATCATGGACATTATTCACACTTTTCCCTTGGGTGTTTGGTGAATATAATCCCCATTTTTTGAAGTTGGTGTTCATTGTAGATTCCTCAATGTCTATTGATTTGATGTCAATCAAATCTTGGACCAAGTGCTTTAGCTGCATGCAATTATTTGTTTTATGTCCATTATTCCTATGAAAATCACAAAAATGTGCATAATTCCACCACGAGGGTTTAACTAGGGGATCATAAAGTCTTGCATGTGGTAACATTATAAGCTTTGCTGCAATAAGCTCTTTCAATGCGATTTCTAATGATTGCCCCAAAGGTGTGAGCTTTTTATGGTTATTTGATGTTTGATATGGTTGTCTTGATGGAGGATTATTTTGATTATTATTTCGATTGTTGTTCTAATTTGTGTTCTAGTTGGCATTGTTTTGATTGGGGGTTTGATCATTCTTGGGTGTGATTCTTGATAGATTGAAGACCAGTTTGGCATTATGCATTTCGACTGAATTATCATTGCCATTATTCTTTTATTTCTGCCAAAAATTTGGTTTGTCATTGTTGGAGGAGTTGGATGAATTTTTTTTGTTGTAGATTTTCAAGATTCCTTGCTTGATCAAAGCTTCCTCAATTTTGATCTTATTTTTTATTAATTTTTCAAAAGTTGGAGGACATTGCAATTTGAGCCTATAACTCATTTCTTGATCAAGACTATTAATAAAGATATCCATCTTTTCCTTCTCAGGAACTGGACGAGAATATCATGTGAATAATCTTCTCCATCTTTGTAGGAATGTGATGAAGTGTTCTCCAGTGTTTTTCTTTGGTTTGCCTAGATCAATCATAGTTATTTGATGTTGAATGTTGTAGGAGTATTGGGATATGAATTTTTTGATCAACTCCTCAAATGTCTTGATGGATGGGGTGATTTTAGAAAGCCATTCAATGGATTGCCCACCTAAACTTCATGGGAAAAATCTCATCAAGTATGTGTCCTCATGCAGAAATTCAAGGCTCATGTTTCTAAATTCTCTCACATGGTCAATAGGATCCGTTTTCCCATTATATCTATCGAATTTTGGAATTTCACAATGCTTTGGAAATGGGATCATGTTGAGGTTTCTATCAAAAGGATATGGACAAATATCCTCTAAAGCATACTTCTTAGTTGTGCCCCCTTGTATTTCCTTGATTTTCTCTTGTAGTGCTCTTATTTGTTGGGTAAGAGCACTAAGATCGTTTAAGGGAGTTTTAGTCTTTTCAGGATCTCATTTAATTTTCTTTGTATCATAGTTAGAGGGAAATTTAACACCTTTATTTTCCAATAAAAAAAAGTATCTTTCTTTATTCCGCTCTAAAATCTTTTCAATGGCTAAATGAAACTATGGATCCTGTTAAGCTTCTTGAAGCATTTCATCTATTATTTCATCTCTTGAACTATTTCCATGAAGGCTGTGGAAAGGATTCTCATCTCTATCACCCATGTTGCAAAGGGGATTCCCCCTTTTGTCTTCTTCTTGGTGTTTTCAGAACCTTGTGACAACATGCATATGCTTGTACCAAATTTTTACTAATTTTGATCACAAGTGGGAGAGTGCAATTTTTTGGATGCCTTAGCAAAATAGAATGATGGATTCTATTGATATGACTAAGGAATTTCTAATTTTCAGATTTTGATTCCCTAGATGAAGGATGATAGATCATGTTATGGGAATTAAACTATAAATCATAAATTGATGTACTTTGTGATGTTTTGGTCTTAGTTTGAGAAAATGAGGATTTTGTAAGAATCCTAATGTTTTGAAGATTCTCTATTGCAACACTTGATTTTGATGGTTGGAATATTGAATTGTTGGTTGAGAAATTTAAGAACGACGAATGGGTTGACTATGATTATGCCTTTGTGAAAGAGGTCTTCATTGGAAATAAGCTTGTGAATATAAAGGCTCTAAAGAAAAATCATTGGTTAACCCCCTATCAAAGTCATGATATCTATGGATGAAAGTTTGATGTTCAAGAAAGAATTTCCTACTTTGATATAAAAAGCATCTCCTTTTCAAAAGCTTCTTGTAACTAAGTTTATTTTTTTATCCTTTTCCCAAGAGATTTCTTTCAAAATGTTGTAGATTTCAAGTCCCTAAGCATAAAAAAGATTAGTATCGGTGATGCTCAAAGGATTACTGGCGGAAGATTGTGTTAGAAGACTACTTTGTGCTAGGGATGTGCTAGACTGTTCAGTGGATGCACTAAAAGATCAGATCAATGTGCTATACTGTTGCATGGATGTGCTAGACTATTGCATGGATGTGCTAAAAGATCAAATCAATACGCTAAAGATGAAGTCAATGCATTGAAATAAACATGTTCTTTGTAGTTTATTGAATTGGATGATCTTATTTGAATTATTGTTTGAAAACACATCATGATGTAGGAAGAAAGTTGTTTTAAAAGTCCTAGAATCTAAACAATAAGTGTATGTTCTCTGAAAGGTCTACGGGTATTTGAACAAAAAAAACACTTCAAGTAGACTCACTCTTAATGGTCAAAAAAGGTCATCATAATCATCACAACCCACATCTTAGAATTGCATTGACTCACAGAGCCGTGTCACCCCCTAGAGGGCGCACGTGTTTTTTTCTTTTCTAGGTATGTACTCAAAGTTAGATTTCTCGATCCCTTGAGCAAACGGTCCTTAGAAATTATATGGTGAGTATCTTGGGGGTGGATTCTTCCATCCCCATTCATTGTGAGTATTATAATGTTTGGCTACTAACTCGATTAGCTTTTACACTAAGGTTCATAGTAAGGGTTTCTGTTCAGTGCAGAAAATGATAAACTCCCTTAGGAGACCTCCCAACCTTTAGAACAAAGGCTTTGGGGATGGTTATCTTGCACACTACCGTCAAGTTGATTTTCATCAACAACATGCTTTTGATTATAGTGGGTTGGAATCCTTGGCTTTAGGCGTTCCCACTTAGGTCATTCCTCTTGGGTGAGTACTTTTTCCCATAAGAGGAGGCCTGTTGAAGGTTTTAACAAAGCATAAAGTGTATGAAATTAAAAGATGAGTTTGGCATTATGATCACCCAGTTAAGAGGAGAGCATAGGCCTATCACCCGACAACCACAACAAACAATCTTGTTCAATTTTAATCCGAAATAAAAAATTTGCCAGGCTTGGTGATTGTTTATGGGAATGACAAGAAAAGATCTAAGAGACTCGTGATTAGAGGAAGTGTCTCAGTACTCCTATATATTTTATATAGAGAATTTAAAGAATGATGTTATTTTGATATGAAATATATTCATGTTGTGAAATGATTTGACACGAAAGCTCACTATGCTAAGAAACCTTTGGACGAGAAAAAGGTTGGCTATTTAAGCCATTGAGATGTAATGTAAAATAAAGTAGAATGTGATGTTATGTGAACCTCACCGAAATCTACTAATGAGAATCATTAAATCACTTAATTATTACATACTTTTGAATGAAACCTTGGGTTAAAGATAACCTAATTGTGACAAGAAGTCCATTCAATAAAAAGGGATACCTTAAGATGAGACTTAAACCTATTAAGTTGGATTATGTATTGGAATTACTCTTTAACACCTATAATAGGGAATTAAGCTTGAAGGAATGGTGCATTGGGTCTTGGCTAGCCATATAAAGTGGAGAAATCTATAAGTAATCGGACTAGTCAACAATTAAAGATTTCATCCTGAGAATTGGAAGGGAACATTAGGTTAAGATTCGCCCATGCGATTGAATATCATTGGAATTAATGGGACTCTATAAGGATAGAAGCTAAGGAGGGATGTCTAGTAAGTTAAAGAAAGTCGTATTATTGACAAGAATTTATTTTAAGTAGCTCTTATATTAAAAGAGAAATTTTTCACTTAGCAAGAAATGTTGAAGATCTTACGGAGAAGAACATCAGAATTGTTACTGGTGCTCAAAATGGAATATTGAAGTTGAGACTCTCCTATAAGAAATTGTGGAGTTGAATGTTTATGTTTAATGATTGCATATGCAATTAAATTTGATATTACCAGGAGATCAATGTGATTGAACGAGGATTAATATTCAAAAATTAGTACCAGATTAAATTGGGAAATTAGATTGAGTTAAAGGATGAATTGCAATTTTGAAAATAATTCAAGGGCAAAAGAAAATCCAAGGTATGGATGTTTTGAGATAAATGGGAATTACCTCTGTAAAACCTATAAATTTTACAATAAATATAATAAAGGCGAAAGATCAAAATAGGTTATCACTTAGTCAAAGGATAGACTATTGTTGGATATAAAATAACCTATGTGTCCAAAATTTGAAAGATTCGAGAATGGAATGAGGAAGATAATGTCAGGGTTAGGACATCGGATTGACAAAAAGAACTGTCGGATAGGGATCCACTATAATCTGGAAGAAGATAGAGTAAGAAGCTGCTCGGAACGTAGCAAGGTAATGTCTAGTATGTCGGGAAATGAAGATTCGAAGTCCTCTTTGGTAGGACATGTAAACCACCTGAGATTCAAAAAGGAAAATGGTAAAATGTGAGACAAATTGATCTATCTTTAATTAAGTAGAATTAACATAATGATCTAGTGGATGGACTCATCAAAGAAACCGTCAGGTTTTGAAAACTCAACTTATAGGATTATGGTCCTAATTAATATATTGTGGGAAGTAGTTGCTTAGTAAACCTAAAAGGCAATTTCAGTTTAGCAAATGATGATAGGGTTGTGAAAACCAAAATCATACCATGAGGAATTCATTGAATAAATGTGCTTTATATTATTTTAGTCAAATAAGTAAACGGTGGACTAAATCTTGAATGAACTGTAAACTCTAAAATTGACGTTTGGACTATTATATGGAAAGAAAGGAAGCTCTATTAAAGCTGAAAAAGGCTTGGATGTAATCATAGACTTGATAAAATGTTAAAAAGGAAATGATAGATAGAAGTGACTGATTAAACTTAATTGATTATGAAGCTTAAGTGTAGAACAATATTAAAATTGTTGAGTGTCTAGGAGCAGGGTTATGCTCAAGATAGACAAGTAATTAAGGTAAAGTACTTTATGGTAAGGATAACGAATGTGTAAGTGGTAGATGGATTCAGGTTATGAGTTTTCTAATAGTGTAATTCAAAGGAAAGGAATGGACCCATGATGTAGTGTACAATGCATCGACATTCCTCTTCCATTTGGGTTGTACTAAGGATAAATTCATGAACCAATGAATTTTGATCACTAAGTATGGATATTATTATTATTATATATTTTATGTATTTGTGGAATAAAGCTCTTTGGGAGAGTAAGTATGTGTGAAGCATATGAAATTTACCTATGTGATAGTAAGGACACTTGAAGAAAATCTAGAAAAGGACAAGATTGTTGTATAGGATGACTATTTTGTAAATCTTACGTATTTTTTTGGAAATCATCAAGTTGGCTCCAAGATTGGTGGGACCCTTTGATGTACTGGAAGTCATTAATCTTGTTGCTGATAGACTAGCTTTAATAGAGATAGTACTCAATACAAGGTCCAGTGGGACTAGTATACTGAGGATAGCACTACATGGGAGGATTCTGAGACGATAGACCGTCATTGTCCTCATTTTCTTTCATAGATTAGCATTTGTTTTGTGCGGAGATACTTGATACTCTGGATTTTGATTCACATGTTGTGAACTTTGATAGCGTGGATGCTACTATATTTTGCTTATGCTTATGTTGGAGAACTATGTTGTTAGTTACTATTTCATTATGATTGAGATACTATGCTTTACCTATTGAGATACTTTGATAATGATGTTATGCTTATTGAATGACTAATAAGACATCGAGATGATGTCTCTTCCAAGAGGGGAAGGATGTCACGTATGGATTTTCATTGACATCAAATACAGACAATAATTATTATGTCGAGATTTAAATGAAAATTAAATGATTAGTTAATGATAGTTAAATTGAAACTCAAATCGAAATGAAATTGAAATCTAAATGAAACTAAAATCGAAATGCAATTATTATGATTTTGAATTATATTTATGTTTATTTCGGGGTTTGTCATTACTGATGATAAATCGAGTGCAAATGAATGTAGGAATAGGTGAACGTGATTGAAGGCGAGAACAACAATCAGGTAGAGTTGTTTAGCCGATTGACGTTTACGAATAGATGGGATCTCACACACTCACATAGATGAATATATTAATGTATTATGCGTATATCATGCTTGCGAATTGAAAATTTAGTTTTAATGTGATTTCTCAAAAATTGCGAAATATGCATGTGATTTAAATGATGATTTTGTTGAATTTGATGAAATTTAACTTAAATTAAATGATGGATTGCTTGTTTAAATATTTTATTCTTATTTGGAAATAATAAGTTTGAAATTTTGAAATTTAAATGCAATAGATTGAATTTCGAAATTTGATTAAAATATAATTATTTAAAGTGTTTTTGAAATTAAATGTCTTTTAATTTTGAAAATTATGAAATGAATGTATTTTTAAATTCAGAAATTGAATTAAAATCTTAAATTGGCTAAATTGAAAAGAATTAGAAAAAAAACATCCGTTCAAATTCAAAATTGGTTTTGCATTCAAAATTTGATCTTCAGTTAAACATGAGAAAGAAAAATATCTTCAAAAAAGGAAGCAATCAATAAATTAGAACTGAGAGTTGGAATTTTAAATTGAAGATCAAAGAGTAAATGGTGGATCTCATTTCTTGAGGAGATCAATGCATGAAAAAGGATATATACAGATGAAAAATCTGAAATTAAGGACACACAGAAAATCCGTTTTTAACCCTGAAGAGAAAAATCACATGGAATATGATATATTTGATCAGAGAATTTAGCGTATTGTGAAGGAAAAGTTGGATTTATCACACTTCTTACTTTCCATTCATCTGCTCACATCCCACGCATAGGAAGGAAGGCATGCTCAGTGTCTACAATTTCCTTATATCCCACATAGTGGGCAAGCAGAGGGGAGCCACAAAAGATTTCCTTGCTGACAGTGCACCTAGGGAGACACCAATAGGAGGTAGGAGAGTCTCTTAATCTCCACGCGACTATGCAACAGCTCCACAGAGGGGCACACCAGCAGGCAATAGGGAGAGTAAGGGGAGGTGTGGCCAGGCCTTCCATTTCCCCACACAATTGCAAGAGTTCCCCACATGGCCTAGCAGCAGGTAAGAGAGGAAGGGCACGACCAGGTCTTCACTCCCCACACTATGCAGTAGGGAGAAGAATCTCAAAACTATGTGGTCCAAGGGAATGACTCCCTCCGCATGCTCCTTCACCATGCACTGGTAAACACAATGAATGTGGCCAAGAAGACAAGGAGAAGGCAGGGACTGGTGAAAAAGGGAGGAGTTGTAGACAAGAAGATAGAAGGAGGGTTAGGGAAGGAAAGAAAATTTTAGAGAGTGTTAACTCCATTTCACCCAAGCAACAGAATAACCATTTCCAGTTTATCAGGTAGGATCGTTTGGAAATTATTAAAACAAAATCATGAACATGGTGAATTCAAATGGGATAAACAATTTTCTTAATCTGGTTTCTTTGAATCTAGTAAAAGTATTTATGTTTACATTGAAATGAAACAACTTCTAGAACAATCAGTCAATATTTCCAGATTAGTATTGAAAATTTGAAACAGAAGATTTTAGGAAAAATTCTGGTTAAATCATGAATTAAACAGTGAATAAATTTAGGAAAATCTTTTGAACAGAAAACACTCTTTATTAATTTTGAACCAAAAATGATCTTGCAAGAAAATTATTTATTATTGTTGAGAAATTTAGAAGAATAAATTAAATCTGAAAATGATTTTTACCATTGTAGAAAATAAAACGATCTTGAACTGAAACTTTATTATTTTTGCTGGCAGACAATTTCTTAACTGAATTTAATTTGAGAAATAAATTCTAATAGAAAATCTTTAACAAAATTAAACTTCAAATTTTAAACACTATTTGAAACGAAGGCTATTGAAACTTGAAAATCTCACCTTTCAACGGAACTGACAAAACTAAAACAAATAGAGAAGTTAATTTTTATTTACTGAAGGAACGATTATTATTTAATTTCTGAGAATATATATTAAATTGAAAATCAAACGTTTAAAACTTTAAATTTGATTTATTTGAAAACCTCAAGAACGACTTTGAAACAACATTAAATTAACAGGAATATAACAAATGAATGTGTACTCTTTTAATTTTTGTTTTTATATGTATTTATTTAACATACTGGAGTTACACCTTCATTTAAAAACTTTATGGATTATTAAATTACAATATTTAAAATATTGACTTTATGACTTGTACGAATTTGAACAATGGAAAGAAGCTCATTTTTATACTGTTTTGTGTTAGAACGAAGTTTCCAGTTTTATGTTTTTTTTAAAGATTGCAAAAGACTGTATTTGACTGTTTAGACCATGCATGAATGATAGTTAATTATGCATGTTATGCTTTTGGGAAAGTTACCTTCCGGGACGGGTGCCGAATATGGGTAAATAGAGAGTGTAGTTTTCTTTTCCAAAACTGCTTTTATTTTCGTGCATGACATTTTACTTGGCCAAGTAATTTTTGTACCATTGAAACAAATGGATTATTGAACTCTCTACCATATCCTAGTACCGAACTTGCTTATTTCTTAAAGGAATTAGAAAAATGAAAATTCTTGTGGTTTACTAGTAGTACTAGGCATGCACCAGATTCCATCTTGCTCATAGATTGCTTTTTGCTAAGCAATTCGTGCAGGGTCAGGTATTTCTTGATTGACTAAGAAATTCCGGGGAAGCGTAAGCTTCGAGGTTGGGCAGAAAAAGCCCCTGATTCTTGTTCTCATCTTCTTTTGAAGATTTGCTTTTGGGTGGAAGATCAACAAACTGTATCTTCTTTTAATGCTTTATTATTCATGATGTATGTAATGACGAGCTTATGGCAACTAAATGCCTAAGTCTTGAATTGTAAACTGGATATGTTATCATCCTTTGTAATTATTATCGAAAATGTGTATTTCGACACTTGTAAGATTTAGGTTGGATTATTATAAGATATCTTTTCGACTTTTATATTGTTGTATGAAATCGACTTGTTCTTTTGATGAATGAATGAAAAGATGACGACTTTATTTGGAATATAATGGAATTTATTTTAAGTATTGTCGATTTGTTTTAAGGATTTTTCTGCTCTTTACAAAGTACGATAGATTTACTATTGTATAATTGCAATATGTGAGAGGGAAATACAACAGGGTTATGCTGTCGAATTCTCTCCAGATGGAACAAGATGTAAATCTCCTATTAAGGCTTAGAGCCTATAATTATATTTCTGATTTTTTGTTGCTGAATAATACAATGGCTAGATCTTTTAGAGTGGGGTTTTTTACCTGTAAGGTTTTTCCCCACATAAATTTGTGTGTCCATTTATGTTTATCTTTCATGTTGGTTGATTCTACAAATTTAAATCTATGCATAGTGGTGAATCTAGTTAATTCTACATGTGCTTTTCTCAAAAGGATTAATGTGGGAAATGGATTGTGCATCTTTCTCCTTTATGGCATAGTAGTCGTGTCTTTGAGGAAATAAAAATAAATAAAAGCTACCAAAGGCACTACTGATCTTAGATATTTCGATCTGAGATGACCGATATTTCCCTTCCAATATAGTCAAATTGATTCATATTTTTTAAGTAATGGATTCAATAAAGAAAGTAGTGAGCCCATATTGTATATAAAAGTCAACGAGAAAACTCAAGTTTTTATTGTTTTCATGTATGTTGATGATTTAATTTTCATGGGTAGTTTGTATGTATACATGTTCAAATCAACAATGAAGAAATAATTTGATATGAAAGATCTGGGATTGATCAAGTACTTATTAGGCATTGAATTTGGTCAACCAAATAAATGAATTTTAATTTATCGATCTAAGTATGCCAAGGATATATTGATTTTTTTTTAAATGTTGAATTGTAATCCACCATTAACTCCAGTTGCAAAAAGGAAAAAACTTAAGGAGGAGGATAAGGGGATGAATGTTGATCCAACTTTTTTTAAAAGACTTATTGGAAGTCTAATGTATCTCACAACTACAAGTCTAAATATCATGTATGGTGTTAGTTTAATTTTTAGGTTCATGGATTGACCTCAAGACTCTCATTGGCAAGTTGGAAAAAGGATACTAAGATATGTTGTAGGAACAATAGGATATTGAATTCTATATTCCAAAACTAATAAATTTGATTTGATTGGTTTTACTAATAGTGATTTTGTAGGGAGCATTAATGATAGGAAGAGAATTTTTGGATATGTTTTTCATCATGGGATAGGTGTAGTTTCATGGGAATCAAAGAAGTAGCCAATAGTGACACTTTCATCAACTGAAGTAGAATATGTAGAAGCCGCATCAACAACATGCCAAACAGTTTGGATGAGAAGAGTATTAATAGATTTATCGCAAGAACAAGAGGAGTCAACAACAATATTCTGTGACGATAAATCAATGATTGCATTATCAAAGAATCATGTTTTTCACAAAAGGAGCAAGAAAATTGATACAAGATACCATTTTATCAAAGAGTTGGTGAATAATGGAGAAATTCAGATCCGAAGATCACTTAGCAGACATTTTCACTAAAGCAATACCTAAGAAGAACTTTGACTATTTACAACAAAATCTGGGTATAACTCATGAAGTTGTGAGTGGAAGAAATTAAGAAGGAATATCAAAATGAATTAATTTTTCCATTCTCCACATCTTCAGTCAATTAAAATGGAACTACACTTATTCTCTAGTTTTTAAAACTATTTTCCATGTTTCCTATAAATCTGTTAGAATAATTACATGTCTTCTAATTTGTTCTCCATGTCTTCTATTTTATTATGTTATAGACTGTTATTTTATTTTTTCCTCTTTAAGTTGAGATCTTTTGTGTGAAATCCTCTATAAATAGAGAGGCAATGTAAACAGTTTGGACTAATAAAAATATATTTATGTATACTGTAGCATTCATATTATTTTCTCTGAGCTCTGAGATTTTAAGATTAAATTGATAAAATAACAACTAGCAAGCTTAATTATAGAGCTTAATGAAATTATAATTTAATGTTACTTTATGGTGTTTTTAAATTTTTTATTGACATATAGTTATTATTAACAGTTATATAACTTTTTATATAGATATATTATATTATATTTTTTTTATTTTTTTTAAATGGTAAGACTAGAATAAAGAAAATCAAGTATAGTATTGTCATTGTCAAGCTAAATGCTCTACTTACAGTATATTGAGTGTATGTTAAAGGAGTGATACACTTACCTGCTCTTAACATATTAATTAATATATTTATGGATCTTTATTTAATAAGAGCTAAATAGTGATTGGTTTTTATGTTCGAATTTATTAAGTTATTTTAAATTATTTATTTAAATTATATATGCAATTTTGTAAGATTGTGTTGAAATTTTTGTTTACAAGTATTTTTAAAATATGTTTAAGCTATATATTATGTAAATATTTTATACTATAATTTAATTTTAGACATAATTTTAAAGAATTTTGTGTATAATTTTAGCAATTGTTTTATTTTATTTTTGTACATTCAAGTTTGATCTCACTATGAACAATATGAAGGAAAAGGAAAGAAAAGAAGAAAACATATTTATACCTTCATTGACTTGACAAATGATTATGAGATGGAGGATGATGATATAATTTTGAAGTTTGTTTGTTCAAAATTGAAAAGTGAGGTGAATGAATGGTATGTTAATATAAATGATCACTTCATTTTTACATGAAACGGCTTTATGACATTTTCTATTGATCATTTTGGTGGAAAATTTAATTTTAATTTGATAATAAGTGAAACTATAAATAGTAAAAGAAATTGTAATGAATTTCTATGAAAATTTAATATCTTATTTGTGAAGGATTTGAGGCATGATCATAATCATGTCAAGTCAAATGACTCAATAGAATTTATTTATTTAATATAAATAATTTAATGCAAATTTAGGTTTCATATTTAGAGATTTAGAAATCCCCAAAGTATTTAGCAAAGTAAATACAATTATATAATTTAGGTTCATAAAAAATTAATAATCTTAGGGATTAAAAAGTCATACTTTTGAAAGTTCTTGTAATAATGAATTATTTTCCATGAACATGTTATGTAAAAGATCATAATTATTAGAGAAAAATAATAAACAATTATAATTTGTCGTTATCAAGTAGAGAATATCATTTACCTTATATAGAATACACTTTTGAAAAAATATCTTTGAGAGAAAACAACCAGCTTTAAATTGATATAGAGCTCAAAGCTTCTCTTAATAATTTATGTTGTGAAGTTACTGTGTAATTACAATATGGATTCTTATGTTGTCAAGTGCAATATTTTATAATTATTATTTTTAAATGGTATGAATTATGTTAAGTTATAGGGTATTTTAAAAAAATGGTTACTTTAATAATTATTTATATGTTAATATATATAAAAAAATAAAATATAATATATTTTTAATTTTAAAATTAATTGTATGTAAAGTATTTGGAATTTTATTTTTTGTTGGATGGAGTTATGGATGGTGTAATGAATTTTTTTTAGTGGCTGATATAGAATGTTTAGAATATTAATTTTTGTGGGATATAATATTATGCTTTTAAATAATTTTCATAAGTTATTTATATTAATGAATTTTGACTTGTATACATTGTAATAATTACAAAGCAAAGAAAATTACTTAGCACACAAGTTGATTTATGAAAGAAAATAACTATAAGAAGAATAAAATTAATATTATATTATATTTTATTAAACATCTTGAAACAAATTTATTTATAGACAAATGAATGGTTGGATTGGATAAAAGGACAATTATTCTCCAATGAAAAGAAAAATAACACTAAATAATTATATTTTCAAATTATAATTCTAATAGCTCACATTATTTTCTAACTTGTGTAACTATCCAAACATTTCAATCTAGAATACAAATATGAGATGTCAAATTTTAAAAATAATCGACAAGGTGATCCTAAGTGAAAAATAAACTACCTATATTTTATTATTCTACACATCTCATTGATGAGTATCAATGAACTACATTATGTGTGTATTCCCCATACATAATAGGACTCTCCACTATCCTTGATACACTCTAATTTCCATTAGTTTCTCACAATGACTACCTATATGCCAAAGCTTATTTAAAGTTATATTATTTCAGATATGACTCCTTGTACTTCCCTAGACTTCGCTTCAATAGAATATATGGAAACAACTACTAAATATATGTTGATTGGAGTTTTGTGTGATCTACAACCAACATCAGATGCTAGCTCAATTACTTCTTCTTGAAGAATCTAACATGGTATCAAAGCAAATTTGTCTAGTATAGCTCTTTTTACTTTATAATTTCTTAGAGATTAAGACTAATATATAGCTAATATATTTTTCTCAAAAACTTAGTATTATCTTCTCTTGCATCCCAAGATGATCTAAAAAATTAGCATTTGTAAACTCTATTATGCATATTTGTGTTCCTATGAGATCTAGGTGATTACAATTTTTTGGTAATCTAGGAGGTGTTTTCAACCTTACCATGGCATCCAAAAGGCCTGATAAACTCAATATTGGATTTCATTTCATGAAAATCAAAGATCAAAAGGAACAATACAAAATAAGGGGTTGAAATTTGAATAATGTTTTATTGGCATTTTTTATTTTTCCATCAAATTCTTATCTTCTTCTCATAAAACAAAAAAATATATTTTTGGGTTTTATTCATAACAATGAAATTTGTTTTGTGTATTCTTTATTGCATATGGTGAAAATATTCTATAAAAAATACTATTAGAATAGCACAGGTCAACTATTTTCTTATAGGTTGAAGGTTAAATTTGCATCACAAACTCATCTTATGATTTCTAAAACAAAAAACACTTTTTGGGTTTTTTTGCAGGATCAACATTTTTTCGGTATCTCTTAATTTTTGCATATATTTAATAAATTTTGTAGAAATTAAAAATAGAAGAAAAAAAGCTCTTGCCAGAAGGGTTGTTCTTTCAAGGAAAATTCAACTTTATTCAAAAGTGCATAATATTTTCCTTGGGTGTCAAATTTCAAAAAATAATTAGTCAATGCAAATCTAGAGAGGAAAACTTCCCATCATGAAGGTCTTGATGAAAAAGATCTTCCTTTTTTGCCACTATTCCAGGTTGAAGCTGATACATGTTTTTTCTTCATTAGGAGATAAATTTCACCGTGGAGCTCCACTTTTTAGAAAAAATAGGCGTTGGAAAACTATTGAAGAAAACTACACAACTATAGGGATATTTTTCCATATTTTGTATCAAAAATTGTAATATTGACCATTGTAGTTCTGGAAAGCATTGTAATATATTAAAATCCTTGTAATCTCACTAATCATAAAGTGTCAAAATTGCAATCTCTCAAGGGGTGATTTTTTAGGCTAGTAGAAAGGGGGGTGTCTTGTGTGTCTTCTTTTTTGCACTTATTTTTCTAACCTTTCAATCTACTTTTTTGTACTCATGAATGCATCCAAATTTGTTGTTTTAACATCACATAATTATTTTGAATGGAAATATAAGATGATAATCTATCTTAAAAGGAATGGATATCACTAGATTACAATAGGAATTGAAATTGAACCTCAAGATGTTGCAAAAAAGATAAAATGGTTTAACAAATGTGATTAATATTTTAATACTCTATGTATTCAATCTCTCTAGACCTTTTTTACATTAAATTTTCCATTACACAATATGGAGTGTGGACCACTTTGGAACCCCTCTATGATAAATAGGATGAGTTAAGAGGTCATTAGTTGGATAACAAAACTAATAGGGTAAGGTCCTACCAATTTTGACACCATACAAGAATTCTTCACAAAATTAAAAGTTGTTAGATTGTAGTTAAAACAATGCAGAGTTGAAAATAAAGATGAGCAATTGATCTTGAGTATTCTTTCCAAGCTTGGTTCCAACTATTTTGTATTTTTTTCTGTATTTTATGCTCCCAAATGTGCCCTAGGTTCCACCTACAAAATTACTTCTCTAGATGAATATTTTGTAGAACTCACTAGGGAGTAGGAAAAATTGGTTCTGATGGGTACAATTGAACCCTCTAAGTCACATGTCTTGGATGGAAATCAAGGAAATAAATAACAAAAAGGGTTTGGAAAATAGGATAAGAAATAAAAGAACCAAGGAGAGAAGATAGAAACCTACCACTTTAAATGAAGCTAATCAAACCTCTTCATAAAAATTTGAACAACTTAATAAGAAGAAGTTCAAGTGTTCTTATTGTAAAAAAATTGGCGATGATAAACACAAGTGTTTAAAGAAACAAATTCATCATCTTTCACATCTTGAAAATAATAACATTAAGGTGCCTAATTCTATCAAAGTTTCATCAGAAGGGTCTTCTAAGGACACAAACACAAGTAAAGAGAAAGAAAAATTCAAGGACCTAGTTGTTGATGCTTCACAAACTAACACCTGGATCATTGACTCAGGTGCTTTGCACTACATGGCTTCATCACAATATGAATTTACCTTATTAGAGGCATGGTTTATACTTTCTACTCTAATGGGTGATGACAAACTTGAAGAAGTGCATAGGATAGGGTTTGTTGACATGGGTGAATGAACATTTTAGGCTATTCTTTTTGTTACATCATTGTCAACTAATATCCTATTTTTTTATCATATCACTCATAAGATATGGAAAGAAATTTTAGTTTACAATAGATACAATGGTAATTAGTGAAATGCATAATGGGTTGATATTTTTCATGGGAAAAAAATATCATCATTCTATACTTTATCAATTTTCTTGAACTTTTTTCCTAATTGTCTTTCAACATAATTACTCACTCATTCAAATGAGACGAGTTATTTGTGGAATCAACTATTTTTTCACTTGAACTACCATTACTTACAACAACTCAATCAACAAGACATGGTTTAAAGGTTGCCTTCTATTTAATTTTTTGAAGGATGCATTCTCAGTAAGCATCTAAAGGAGAAATATGATAAGGAAAATCATGGAGGGTCACACAACTATTACAGTAAGTACACAATGACTTGGCAGGTCTATTTCCATATCCATCCTTCAGTAAGACTCGATATGTAAATTTTTCTTAATGAAATTTCCAAATACAATTGGGTTTACATTCTCAAACATAAGTTTGAGGTATTTGAGTCTTTTGAAGACTTCTATGATTTTGTAGATAATAAATCCAAGAAGTTCATCAAGATTTTCTGTACAGATAATGGGGTGAATATTTAACAATCAATTTGAACAATTTTGTGCTTAAAAGGTATTAAGATGCAACACATAATTACTTAGATTCTTTAACAAAATGGTGTCACAAAATGCAAGAATAGGTCCATGAAGGAGATGGAAAATTGTATGATAGACTCCAAATATTTGACACCTAAATAATGGGAAAAGGTCATAAATTGTGTGTGCTACATCCAAAATCGAGTTCCTCATAAATCTCTAGAGCAGGTAACTCCTTTTAAATCCTGGACTAGTTAGAAACCTATAGTTAAGCACTTTTGAGTGTTTGGTTCTCTATAATGGGCTCACATTCCTACAGAGAAACATAAGGCTAAGGATCATAGAGTAAGCCTTGCATAATATTTTGAAACCTCGATGATTCCAAAGACTACAAACTTCTTCATTCCACCAATCATGATTTATTCATTGAGAGGAGTGTTCATTTTGAGGAGAGAAATTCTAGTTATTTTCTTACCACTTATCCATCCACTATTATATTATATAAATTGCATCATGATGATAGTTCTTTAGAGGATCTTAATCTTCCTAATTTTGATGAGGAGTCTTCTTCCTCTACTTGAGATGGTGACAATGATGATGGGGATTCACATTCTTCTCATAGTAATCATTCAGAGGTTGATGATGCTCTTGCACCCTCTTTAGTCTTACCAACTCTATGGTCTCATGAGAAATTTGAGTCAATAGGTGATTAGGTTGGTGATATTTCATATATTAAAAGAAAAAGTTCATAATCTTAGTAGGCTCCACATCTCTTCATTTCTTTAGCTTTAGATCCATAAACATTTTGGGAAGCTTTGGGTATCCCCAAGTGGGATGCTGCTATACAGGAAGAGATCGGTTCCTTGGAAAGGAAGCATACATGGGATCTACTCCCTCTTTGTAAAGGAAGAAAACTTGTTTGATTCAAGTGGATCTATGAAATAATTTACAATAGATGGGTTGATTAACCAGAAAAAGGCTTACTTAGTCATGAAAATATTCTCCCAAGTTCTTAGGATTTACTACTCTAAGACTTTTGTACCAATTGCCAAAATGAATTCTATCCAACATATCCATGCTATAGCTACAATAAATCATCAGGAATTTCATTATATGGATGTGAAGAGTTCCTTTCTTCACAACGACCTTCAAGAGGAAATCTACATGTAGTAGCGACATTAATTCATTCAAGATCCTTCACTTGTTTTTGTATTCGAAAGTCTCTTTATGGCCTCAAATAGGCTCATTGAGCTTGGTATGCCAAGATGTAATCCTTCCTTTTGATATTTGGATTTAATTGATGTCATTTTGATTCAAAAATTTATTTTGCATTAGGATGAAACTCACATTTCTAATTCTCTATGTTGATGACTTGTTGATCACAAGGAGTCACTCATCCACCATTAAGGTGGTGAAAACTTCTTTGTATGATAGATTTATGGTGTCAAACTTGGGTCTTTTTCATTACTTATTGAGGATTGAGATCACTCAATCATCCTTTGGTATATTCCTTGCACAACCAAAGTACACTCTTGATATGCTCTTCAATTTTGCATGGCTGACTATAAGCCTACATCGACTCCAATTTCATTAGGGATCAAACTTGATGCTAGTTGTTTTTCACCCTTGGTTGATGGAACTTTATACTAGTTTTTTTTGGGAGTCTAATTTATTGGACTCATATTGGACTCGACAATTCATATGCTCTAGGTATGGTCTCTCGACTAATGTATGAGCCACATGTGTTTCATTGGAAAGAAAATAAGTGGATTCTCCACTACATTAAGAGTACTCACAGTTATGGGATTCATTATGCATTGGGTGTGAATATTGACTTGGTGGGATATACATAATAAAATTGGGTACATATGATTCTTAGGATCACAAGTCTACTTCAATGTATCTCTTCTCACTTGGTTTTGGTCCAATGTTTTGGCTGAGCAAGAACCAGTTTGTAATTTCTCTTTCCTCTAAAAGGGTTAAGTATTGATGGGAAATTAATGCCACTAATGAAGATATTTGGCTTCAAAATATTCTGACAAAGTTTTTTGTTCCATTTAGAAATCGTACAATCATATTTTGTGATATTGAAAGTGTGATACATATCTCAAAAATTCTAGTTTATCATTAGAGTAATAAACACATTGAGATTCATATGCACTACATTTGAGAGTCGATTCAAGTGAACATAATTAATCTTCAATATTGTCCTACATAGAAATAGATCACAAAAATCTTCACCAAAACCTTCACTAAAATCAAGTTCCTTCATTTGCAAGATCTTATAGGGGTGTGAAAGGTGTATATTTCATGAGGGGCTTCTTAGTCCATTTTTCTCTCTCTATTTAGGGGGGTTATTTGTTTTATGGGGGGATTATTTATTTGGGGGGATCTCTATTTACATGGGCACCTCATCAAGATTTATTTGTTGGGACCCATCTTTTCACCCACCTAAGTTACACTTAAGGGGGGTGTTAGTGTATGTTTTTTAATTTATTTATGTTAGGAGTATTTATTTTTCCTACACATTATTTAGGATTTATTAGATGCGATTTTAATGAGAACACATGGTTGAATACATCAACTACATGTGTCACTCTTTTGGTAGTTGAGTTACACACCCTCTTTTGGCTTGTTGAGTCACCTCTCATAACCACTATTTTTTTCTTTACTTGAGTAGGTTACAGGGTATTTGGGTTACACACCCTCTTTTGGCATAATGTACCACCTCTAACAACCTTTATTTTTTCCTTAAATGAGAAGGTTATGCCACTTATTTTGGAATTTACCAAGTAGGTAAAACCTCCAACTTTTTATGGGTAGTAGGAGTTAATGCACCTCTTAGATTCACATGCCTTCATTTTTCTATATATAGAACACTCTCCTCTCACATTCACTAGTTTGGTAACTCATTCAATAAGAATGATAAGATTATTATCAAATTCTCTTGTATAGTCTCTTCTTTTCTCTCTTTTTAGATTATGTCTCCAATCTTATATTTTGATCTTCAATAATGTTTCAATTAGATTTTCATGTGATCTATTACCAACATCAGATCCTAGATCAATTCTTGCTTCTCAAAGATCTAGCAAGAGAGAGAGAGAGAGAGAGAGAGAGAGAGAGAGAGGAGGGAGGGAGGGAGAGGTTATAGCGGGGGGAGGGAGAGAGAGGTAAGTTAGAGATGATGGAAGGAGAGGTAGGTAGAGAGAGAGGGAGAGAATAAGAGAGATATAAAGAGATATATAGTGGGAGAGAGAGATAGATGGATGGAGGGATAATGATCTAGAGATAAAGATAGGGAGATAGGGATATAGGGAGTGAGTGAGGTAGGTAGAAAAAGAGAGGGATAGGAGAGAGAGAGGTGAGCTAGAGTAGAGAGTATTTAATGTGCACAAGACAACTAAAAGGGGGCGAATCAATTGTAAATTAAAATATTTAATCTCTCATTAAATTTGAAACCTTTGTTAGCCCTTAAACCCTTATCATGCATTATCAAAATTTAAACAACAATGCAATCACATCCAAAAACATAAGAACACCAAATTTATGTGGAAAACCTAAGAAGTGGAAAACCATGATGAGGATGAACTCACATATATATAAATAAATAAATCAAATATAATTAGGCTCACTACTTGGTGGATCACTACAAATAAGAAAGAAGAATAAAAGAAACTATTACAAAGAGATTCACTATCTCAGAGCAACAAGAAAATCCACCACTACAACTTTGTACCTTCTACAACATTTGGCCCACTGCCTCCAGCAACTTCAAGCGCACTAAAAATGTAGACACCTTCTTCTCATTACATCTAGATTCATAAGAATTAAGGATCACACTCAAATCACCACACTTGATCAAATTCACATCATTCACTTACCACATAGATCCACACACATCTCCATCAAATCATCTTTCATTTATACCATCCATGCCCTAAAATATCTCAATTAGGTCGGTCCTAATGAAGTGAATACACCTCAAGTGTGCATCACTAAGATATGTCGACACCAAAAGCTTCCATGGTAGAAATAATTGAAGGTAGAACACACCAAGGGTTAGCTAGGACCTAAATATACATCACCTCATTACTCAACACATCCATAATCCATGAGAAACCTACACAAATAGCGCTAGCATGCCAGGTTAGGGAAACTTGAACTAAAACTACTGGTGACCACATACATACTTCTCAAAGTCACATGGACCACATAGAAACACTCCACAACATCCACACATCTCAAAATATTATAGCTTCATTAGAATATTCTACAACTCTACCACAACCACCTAAAATTGAGAACATTGTTAATCTGTGTAACCAAACACACTTCCATAGAACACAACTTACTAACCAACCTTGAAAAACAACTCAAGACTTGAAATATCAAGGGAAGAAAGTTACAAATAATATAATCACATTCCCAATTTTGCAAGAAAAGAAACCTTACTGTAGAGAAATATAGAGCAATCTCATTTCTCCCAGACAACCTTCTACACAAATAGACAAACTAGAAAACATAAATTTTACTACAAAATGATCCAAAACATGAAACTTTAGATATAACACCTATAAACACCTCTGATCATCATATCCAAATAGCACAAGCATATATTCAACTATAAATAAATGTGTAGCACAACAAAGTGTACACCTCTATTTCACATTGCATACTCTTTTATTCAAATTTTCTCAAAAGCACTTCGAAACGAAGTGAACCAGCTACATAAGCAACACCAACGTGCAACACTATGAGGCCTTCTCATCATGACTACATTAGAGGTTGACATAAAACCATAACATAGATGGAAACATGTTTCAACAAACACCAACCATGACAACACCATCAATCTATCAACTTCCAACAATCTCTATACTATTGACATCAATGACAACACCAACAAAATACTTGCAACAATCTCCCCCTTTTTCATTGGTGGAAACACCAAATCTCTAAAAAAACATCAACAACGAAAGAAAATTTGCATCAAGGAACACTCACCATAATTGGGGCATCTCTTACTCTTCACACTCTCTCTTTTTCTCTATTCCAAAGACTTCTTCAACCCCTATTTGAGGAGCTCTTTAGATCACACTCTCTCTTGCAATCCTCTTCTATACTATGATTTATCAACCAATTCTCTCCCTCTTTGACGTCAATGGAAAAGGGCCATAAAATCAACCAATTCTTTGCATAATTCTCTCTTTTATATTTAACTCTTTTGCTCTCCCCCTTTGACAACATTCAAAGGGTACAACACCTTCATCTTTCACAAGTAATCTACATAGAATTTTATTTTTTCTATTGTCCCCATTTGATATCTACATACATCACTCTGATAATACTTGCACCATTCCACTAATCTTCTCCATATAATTCTCACTAATGCATATTCTACAGTAGTCATTATTCACTACTTTTCTACATCTTTCTCTTTTTTGCGCACTCCCTTAGGGACACAAGATATGCTCCACTCTACTGCATCAAACACTAGCACTACCACCTACTCCCCTTGAGAGGTAGAATTGATCATTAGTCCAAGACAAATAATGTTTCTTGAATGCTCACTTGGACAAATGCATCAACTTATGCATCTAGCTAAAAGGAGGGGAAGTAAATCCTAACTTCTACCAGAGATACTCAAAAGTATCTTTAGGAAGAGACTTTGTAAAAATATCTACAACTTGATCCTTTGTAGTTATATATTCAAGCTTCACCTCATTCTCTACAACCTTCTCTCTTAGAAATTGATGCCAAATAGAGATATAGTTTGTTCTTGAATGTATTATCGGGTTGTTTGAAATATTGATAACACTTGTACTATTACACAAGATAGAAATAGGTTCATCATATGATACTTTTATATCCTTAAATTTTTACTTCATCCATAACACATGTATATAATGTGTTGTAACATATTCTATTTTTGTAGTAGATAATGATATTGAATCTTGCTTCTTACTCAACCATGAAACCAATCTGCTTCAAAAAAAGAAAGCACCTCCACTTGTAATTTTTCTATCATCTATACAACCTACCCAATCAACATCTGTATATGCACTCAAGGAGAAATTAGTATCCCTTGGATATCATACGCCAAAGTTTGGAGTGCCCAATAAAGTATTTAAATACCCTCTTTACTGTTGCAACATGTGATTCTTTGTGATCTTCTTAAAATCTTGCCATAAGAAATAATAAATGTGTGATATCTAGTCCATTGTTAGTTAGATATAGCAGTCCTCAAATCATTAATTTTTACTTGCTCTGATTAGGCTTAGGAGATTCATCATTTTTTCTCAACTTACAACCAATAACCATAAGGGTGCACACAGTTTTAGAATCCTCCATTCTAAACTTTTTCAACATTTCCTTGACATACTTCGACTGTGAAATAAAAATACCTTTTTTGTTTGACTAATTGGTAATCCAAGGAACAAATTTATCTCCCCACACATTGACATATCAAACTCTTTTTGCATCCCCTTGCACATACCTTCATTTCCTCCAAAAAATAATTTCATACACTTACACTACCACAATCAATATTTTTTTCTCCCTCAACCTTGAAATTTTTTATCTACAATACCTTTTTTGAATCCTTGCTACGACAAATACTTATCTAACCTTGCATGCCAAGATCTAGGAGCTTTTTTGAGTCAATACAACGCCTTCATCAGTCTACATGCCATATCAACATAATCAAATAACCGAAAAAATTCTAATTGTTCAATGTATACTTCTTCCAACACACCATTCAAGAATGTAGACTTGGCATCCATCTAATATACCTTGAAGTTCTTATGTGCTACAATGGCCAAAAAAATTCTAATGGATTCTATCCTTGCCAATAGATAAAATTCTCTTCAAAATCTATTCCTTCCACTTGTGAGTAGCCCTTACACACAGGTCTATCCTTGTTTTTGAAAACAAATCATCCTCATTTAATTTATTCTTGAAAACCCACTTAGTTTCTATCACATTCTTTCTTGGTAGTCTTGGGATCAATTCCCAAGTCTGATTCTTCTCAATCTGCTCCAACTCTTCTTTTATAGTTTTGATCTAATTCTCATATTTGTGTCTTAGTCATTATTTTAGGTTCCACCTCTAAAAGTAAACAAAATTTTACTTTTTCCTCTATCATAGTAGCTTGTCTTCTTATCAACACACCTTTTCTCTGATCTCTAATGATCTAATCTTCAAAATGGTTCTTCTACAAATTCATAGGAGTCTTAAGGATCTTTTCCAAAGCTTCTCTCTCTCTTCAAATTTCATCTCTTTTTCCTTAGATCTTCATATTTTTCTTCTTCACTGCAAGGGGATTCATCAGATTCATATCCTTCTATCAATATAAAAATCTGATGTAATTCTTAATCTACTTTAACACTTTCACTTTCAACAATTTTCGTCAACCTTTTATTATAGCACTGATATGCTTTGCTTCTTGTAGAGTATCCAAGTTTGTGGCAAAAAAATGCATCCTTGGACATTTTTGTGCTCATTTGGGTCTTTCTTGTGGATTTTGACCTAGTTTTTCCTAGATTTAATGTTATAATGTGGTCAACACATTCACATTAGGTCTTGAACCCTTGTAAATCAATAGGAATTCTATGGTGTCTTGTAAAGGTGTTGTGAAGTGTTGTAACCCACTTTCACACTTTTTAAAGACCTTTCTAACATAATTCACTTAAATAACCCCTTTTTATCATTTACCAAGCCTCATTTCAAAGTGTTGTAAGGAGTTGTAACAAACTCTCAAACTTTCCTAGGCTTGTCATCAATAATTTGACCCTTTCTTATGTTAAAATGGCCCCTTAATGCACTTGTAGGCCGTACTTAAGTGTGTTTTGGAGAACAATCTCGTTAAACATCATTAAATACACTTTAATTCTCGACACTTAGCAAAATTGCCCTGGTGGGACCAAGTCGCCACCTTGGGCGACTTAGTCCCATCTGACTTAAAAATCAAAATTATTTCAATATTTTGGCGATATATTGTTCTCTAAACCATAAGGTTGGCTTGTGATGAGGTATTTTCAAAAAATTAGGAAAAATCATGTATAAATAAATGGTTTTCCCCTCATTTTAATCTCTCTCTCTCTCCCTCCTCTATCTTATCCTATTAATTCATTCTTCTTTCTTCATTCAGCATTCTTCTCAAGAAAGCTAGGGTTTTTTACATTCTAAGTCATCAAGAAGCATTCAAGGGCAGATTCTTCAACCATTGTTGCAGCAACTCAAGATCTATCATCAAGGCAAGGTTTTTGACTCCATTATTTCATGCTTTATTTAATTATCTCTTCATTTTGGTTTAATTACCTAAAAGGGGTTTGACCAAGGCAAAGCCCCATACCCTAATATCCAACATTTTTTTCTCTCTTTGTGTGATTTGTAGGTCTTGTTTGCAGATTTATCAAAGAGGAAGATTGGAAAAGTTGTCATCAAAGTGTCAAAACCCTTCAAGGTTGTCAAAACCCTAAAGGATTCTTCGAGAACACCTACAGGCTATAGTTTGCAATTTCAGATCAAAAAAATTACTAGGAGTAAGGAGTAGAAGTACAGACCGAGGGCTTCCATTTCCACTTTCAAACTTTCAAAAAATCCAAAGTGGACTAAGTCGCCAATAGTGGGGACTTAATCCCACTACACATGCTTTCTAGATTTTTCTATAGATTTGGACACCCATTTGGCTGAAACAGGCTTCGATGCAATTTTCTAGATCTAGGAATAGGTCGCCCAACTTGGTGGAAGTGTCCCAGTAAGTCAAAATTCTAGATTTAGTAGCATTTCCAGTCTGCAACACATTTCTAGGTGCACACATTCTATCTGACAATTTTTTATTTATTTTTTCTTGCATTTCTAGATCATTTAGTATAGGTTTGCATATCACTTTGCATTTGTCTTTCCAAGTTTACACTTGGTGGTGAACCCTTTCTATCCATTTTCATCCCTAAGAACTTTCCTTGTGATAGATTCAAATCCCTATTGCATTTGTATATCTAGGGTTTGTTCTTGAATGTAGTGGTAGATATTTATCCCTTACCCTTTAGGTGCAAAACCCTAGAGGTACAAGGAAGGTGACAAAAATATTCATTACACCAGGAAATATACCTTCATCATATCTTGCATCAAAAATTTCTAAGTTTTCTTCATCTCTTTTGATATAGCATTTGCTTCCAAAAACTCTAAAGTATTTCACAGTAGGAGGTTTTCCATACCATAACTCATAAGGAGTCTTTGAACTGTTCACTCTTGCTTGACCTCTGTTAAGAATTTAGCTTGCAGTATGAATTGCTTCTCTCCAATAAACTTCTAATAAACTTGCTTTTGTAGACACCTAAAATTATCTTAGGTCTGCGACTTTATTAAATTCCCTTTCATGCTTAATAATTAAATAATTTACTTATTTTTTAATGTCATCACTTTCCTATTAATTATTTAATTAAATATTTCCATCATTTCACCTCAACCTTTAATTAATTAAATATTATTTAATTACGTCACTAAGGTTCATGTCCCTTATCATTAAATAAATCTAATCTATTTAACTATCGTCACTTTGTCTACTACAATTAAATAATTAATTCTAATTATTTAATTATTCACTTATCTTTCTTTCTCCATTATTAAATAAATAATATTTATTTAAATTAATTTCAAAATTTACTTTCCCTCTCACTTATCTTGTATTAAATTACTATTTAATTCAAAAAATCAGTTTTCCTTTTTCTTCTATAATTAAATAATGATGTCATTGTTTAATTATTCACTTGCCCATTCAAACTAATTGATTTTATTAGTTCCTCTTTCATTCTTGTTCTTATCCCTACTCGTCACATCCAATCTCAACCATCAATTAGTCCTTTTCGATCTTAGTTGTCCATTTGATTTTCATTCATCTATAAACCGCTCTTTCCATGGTCATTTTGAGGGATCCAGCTTACTCAAAATTATACTGAAGCTATGATCTTCAAAATTTTGCTATCATCTAGTAAGGCTAATATTTGCATACTTGATTGAGGGCAACAATATTCACAACATAATGGAGGAGGATAATGGAGCTCATTCAATGGAAGCGTGAAAATTATGGTAAGATTGTTCTTTGTTATTTCTTTTCATGCACTTTTTTGTTCTCCATTATTAGATGAAGATCTTAGAATTAATATTTGAATGCATATTTTTCTTGATCACATCTGGTGAACCTGACATGAATAAACACAATTGATGGAAATAGATTCAGATTCCTCTATTTTTAGCATCATCTTAATAATCTTAATAGCCTTTGTTTTGGATTTTTTTTTTTTTTATCTTGGCTGTATGATTTCTCTTCATGTCTATCTGCTCCCCTGAGAAAAGCACTCAACGATTCCAGTCGAATTCTCCTTTTCTACCATCATTAATAATCATCCATAGACTCACAAGCTTATCTTTATCCATAGTAGCAGTTTTTTCCACTAAGTTTGAGCTTAAAGATAGGACACTTCCCATTATACAAAAAGGTCCTTAGTCACTTGATCCTAACTGTATAGTTTTGGTTTTTTGAATTTATTAATCGACTTCGTGCAACTAGTGGATGTTAGAGGACAATTCAAAATGAGGTTTTGAATTTTTTCAATTCCCCTAGCAGTGGTATTTTTCATCTCTTTTTTAAATGCCCTTCCCCTCCTTCTCACAGATTGGGCAGCTAGTAATAAATTTTGATTTGGATATCATTTTTTTTGCATTCAAATGTTGTGTGCAACTCTAAAATAAGGATATCATATTTATTGAAGGTGGTGTGGGAGATAACAGGAGGCATGCTAAAACAAACAGACAATTATAAATACTAAAATTATTTGAAATTTAGACATTTGCACCAAACCCAAATATTAATATTCTATTCATTCTCAGAAATACATTTTGTCACTACAGAGCTTCGGCTCTTCACATTTTTCATCCTCTGATTCAATCTATTTTCACTTTGCTCTTGGGAGCATTTTTCTCTCTGTCTATCTCTCTCTCTTCATCATCCTCCTCTCTTCTCTCTATCTCTATCCGTCTCTTTTAGACTTCACCACCTTTTCTCTCTAACTGTCGCTTCTTACAAATACAAACACATATATATAATATATCTACCTGTCTGAATAAACCACATGTACAATGATATTATAACTCATGAATTAACCAAGCTGGAAAGCACATTATACAACAAAACTCCATCCAATCACATTCAAACATCTATCCTTTCAATCCTCCGTGGAGCACACCAACCGCCATCAAAAAAGTCAAATGGTCAACTTCAGGTTGACTACCGTGCTACCACCGCAGTTAAATATTAGACCGTGATGGCCGTGGTAACAACTACGGTCTGCTGCGATGGCTTCAGTGGATGGTTTACTGCACTACTGCCGCGGTTAAATAACTAGCCGTGGTGGCTGCGGTAACCACTAGCGGTCGGAGGGGGCAGGTTTACCGCACTACCGTCGTGGTTAACAAACAGACCATGGTGGCTGCGGTAATCGCCAAGCTATGGTTACGAAACCGCCAGGCACCGACAAACACAGGCACCACGCTACCATGAGGGAAGGCTAGCCAGACCACAGTGGCCGTGGTAACCGCCAGGACCTGGTCAGTGGTCAACGAACATTGGCATTGCGATACCACAGGAAGGAAACAAATAAGCCGCGGTAAAGCAGTAAAACAACCCAACCGCGAGGGGCCAAAAAACAACGCTACGATATGGCAGTAAACGATGAATTTGGAATTATTTCCAACACTCCCTCTTAATTTCAACTTCAGTAATAGCCTCATCCATGGATTCTGAAAGCTCGATTCGACTCCACTTGTCTAATCTTCTGCAATGATCTCTTCTGGATCTTCATCAAATTCTTTCCCTCAGCTACTGCTAGATCTCTTCAACTTTCCATCATGAATTTTGTCTTTGACCATTTATTCCTCTGTTCTTCTCTGAGGTCTACAGCCTCTTTCATCCATTTTCCATCCTTTGCAATTTTCCAATTTTCTCATTCTTATTATCATTCTTTTCCCTCATCTCATCCTTCTTCTGACTGCCACTGCTTCTACAGTTCCATCATTTCTTTGTCATTCTGATTTCATTCAACTCTTCCCATGAAAACACACTATAGGTTCTTGGGAGTTCTTCCATTTCATTCTCTGATAAAGGTGGTTTTAGATTACCAAAAACTCACAAGGATGTTCTCAATCCTTTTTGTATCTTGATCTTGATTGATTGATTTGTTAAATCTTCCCATAGTGGCACTTTGCTGGTGCTAGGGAGACTTGTCATTTTTTTCATCTGTTGTCTTCATCCTGATTACTGAATGTTGTTTCTTTTCAACTTCATTCTCTTAATGAGGTGGTTTCAGATTACCACTAACTAGTTGTAGTAAATCATTCATTTAATGAGGTGGTTTTAGATTACCACAAACTGGCTATAGAAATTTTAATCTTTTAATGAGGTGGTTTCAGATTACCACAAACTGGCTGTAAATCATTTTAATCATCACTTCCCATGGTGGCACATTTTTGGTGCTAGGGAATCCAAGCATAGTTCTAACTCTGATTTCATTCATGCTCACATAATGCTTCTGCAATTCATTACATTAATTCTCCCTCTTTATCCAAACCCTCGTTTCAACAGTTCATTCAAGAACATCAATATTCTTTCCAAAAACAAATTTTCAACTGTGGCTACTGCCATTTAATCTCTACTACAAATTTTTCAAACCTCTTATTTCAAATTTCTGGACAGCTTCATATGACTATATCAAACTCTTAAAATTTCAGTGGTAGCTTCAGCTACATTTCTGATTCTTTATTTCACCTTACACATGATCAAAATCCTTCACTCAAACCTAGAAGTTCTTGTGATTTCCCCTACACTTCTTGTTCTGTTAATTCAGTAATATCCTCATTTTTAAAACAAATAAAACAACACATTCATCTTACCCTTTTTACTGCATGGCAGTTTCAACATCTTCAATCTTTCAAAACATCAAACTGGGATTTTCATCTTCACTCTTTGCAAGTGAAACATTAGACTGCAAATTCTTTTCTCTCCAAACATTTTTCATTCTATGTGAACCTTCATTCCTCTCAGGATTTTTATTGACCTTCACATATGTACACTTGTACAATCTCTTGAACATACCAGTTAGCTTTTGCCAACCTGAATCATCAATCCATCCACAATCCATCTTCATGCATTTTGAACCAGATTCATTCTTTGACATCTTTCTCCAACACTTCTCCTCACAATGATTCTTTGAACCACAAATCGTGCAAGGATGTAGATCCCAACACTTCTCCTTGATGTGACCTCTTCTATGACAGTGTGAGCACTCATTACACTTTATTTCTTTAACAAACTTACCTGCACTTGTAGCAGCATTTCCTTTTCTTGAATCATATCTGAGACCCTCATTCTTCGGCCTCATTACACTTTCAATAGGCTCTCTTCTCCCTTGTTCATGTTTACCAAGACCTTGTCTTGTGTAACCCATTCTTTTCATGATTTTCAACGCAGTATTCTCTTCACAGCAAACATCATCTTTTGCAGATTCTATCATTTTATCACATCTAGCCATATTTGCAAATTCATCCACATGTTCATCTAGACATTTTATATCATTAGCATTTTCAATAGAAATAGATTTTTCAAATAAGGAACACAAATCTGTTGTGTCACATGAGACATCACAAACTAAAAGTTTTGTTTCCACAGATTTATTACATGCTTTTAATCTATAATTTTCTTCTTTCAATTTTGTGATTTCCTTCAACAGTAAACAACTTTTCTCTTCTACCCTTTTCAAGAGTTTTCCTAAATCTTCATTCTTTTTCTCTATTTCATCAAACTGTTTTGCTCTCAACTCAAATTCTTCATTTCTTTCCTTAATCTCTTCAAAGGACTTCAACCTTTCTTCTAGTTCTACGTTTCTAGCCTTAACCCTTCTTAATTCCTTTTCTAGATCATCATTCTCATCTAACAACAAACACTTCTCTTTAGACTACTCTTTTATTTTCTCAAAATAACTCCCATTGTTCTTTTTAACAATACCCAATTCTTCTCTAAGCAATATTAACTCTTCTTCTAAAACATCTCTTGTAGATGAAAAACTTTCATTCTCTTTCTTAACTCTTTTCCCTACTTTCCCCATTTGTAAAGGAAATTTCAACTTACCTCTTTTGAACTTGTTCCAGGGATAGAGCAGCTTCGTGTGACTCTAGTCTTCTTCAGCCTCTTTTTTTTCTTTTGTTCTACAATAGGGTCTGCAATACTTGATTGTTCAAACAATAGATGTTTTGTTCGGTTCCTTTTTCTTCAATACAACTTCTCTTCTGTTAGTGATACAACACTTCTAGCTTTTCTCAGCAATACACTTAGAAAGTTCTTCTCAGGCTTTAAACACACCAAATCTCCTTGACAACTAAACTGAATTCAACCTTTTCTCATATCTTCCTCTCTAGGAATGGATCCTTACTCTCTTGGCAACTATTTCTTAACACAAACAATTTTCCTTACAAACAGAGCACTTGTGGCTGCATTTTCTTTTAAAAACCTATTACCTTCTTAACCCTCATCACAAATTCTAAACCCAGACTAACTTCTCATAGTTTTGCACACAAACAAGTCCTAGACATTCTATAGCTTTCTCAATCTAGACAGTGATTTCCTCACACAAATTTACCACACATTTCTACTCCCAGTCAAACTGACCAACAAGGTTCTGATACCGCTTTGTGGGAGATAACAGGAGGCATGCTAAAACAAACAGACAATTATAAATACTGAAATTATTTGAAATTTAGACATTTGCACCAAACCCAGATATTAATATTCTATTCATTCTCAGAAATACATTTTGTCACTACAGAGCTTCGACTCTTCACATTTTTCATCCTCTGATTCAATCTATTTTCACTCTGCTCTTGGGAGCATTTTTCTCTCTCTCTGTCTATCTCTCTCTCTTCATCATCCTCCTCTCTTCTCTCTGTCTCTATCTGTCTCTTTCAGACTTCACCACCTTTTCTCTCTAATTGTCGCTTCTTACAAATACGAACACATATATATATAATATCTAACTGTCCGAATAAACCACATGTACAATGATATTATAACTCATGAATTAACCAAGATGGCAAGCACATTATACAAGAAAACTGTGTCCAATCACATTCAAACATTTGTCCTTTCAATCCTCCATGGAGCACACTAACCGCCATCAGAAAAGTCAAATGGTCAACTTCAGGTTGACTACCGCGCTACCACCGCAATTAAATATTAGACCGCGATGGCCGTGGTAACAACTACGGTCTGTTGCGATGGCTTTAGCGAACAGTTTACCGCACTACCGCTGCGGTTAAATAACTAGCCGTGGTGGCCGCGGTAACCACTAGCGGTCGGAGGGGGCAGGTTTACCGCGCTACCATCGTGGTTAACAAACAGACCATGGTGGCTGCGGTAACCGCCAGGCTATGGTTACGAAACTGCCAGGCACTGACAAACATAGGCATCGCACTAGCGCGAGGGAAGGCCAGCTAGACCACGGTGGCCACGGTAATCGCCAGGACCCGGTCAGTGGTCAACAGACACTGGCACCGCAATACCGCAGGAAGAAAATAAATAAGCCGTGGTAAAGCGGTAAAACAACCCAACTGCGAGGGGTCGAAAAACAACGTTGCGGTATGGCGGTAAATGATGAAGTTGGAATTATTTCCAACACGTGGCTAGTAATTTGGAGTAATCATTTGGTAGAGATGTGCCCCTATTATTTGTTGTTGAATTGTTTCCATGGACGGCTAAATGTAATAATATTTTGAATTTTTTATTTCTGGCTGAGTTTCTATTTATTCATTTGAAGAAATGTATTGAATTCCTAGCATGGTTGGTAGAGACTTTTTATTATATATGATATTTGAAGTCCATAATGTCTTTATGCAGCTTTATTTACCTATCATTAAATTATCTTTCAAGTGAAGGTTGTGAACCTATTTGCAAGAGAAGAAAAGAGGACATTTTCGGTGGTGAAGGATGGTAGAAGGAGCGTGTTCAAAGTATTTATTGTGACCAAGCAAGCGTAAGCACTTCCAGATGTAGAAACTTCTACCTACTAAGGTGGTTGCCATTTTGGAATAAAAAATACCAAATAGCTTTGACACAGAGGACACTATCTAAGATTTAGTGTAAAGTACTTTTCCAGTCCTGACGCTGATCGCAGCTAGCAAAGGCCTTCTTGTAAAGCAGCAATCGACACATCCCCACATATGAGGGATTAATTCCGCCATTGGAGGGCTGAAGAATGCATGTAAACAATTCAGCCACCTTTTGTTGTTTCAGAATTTTATTTTCTTCTCTATCGTTTTCTGGATTAATCATTTGTTTAGTTAAATTAGTTTTTAATTAGGTTTAGGTTAAATTTTGCTAGTTAACTTTGGTTAGTTTAATTTTAGTTTAATATAGATTAATTAGTATAAGTTAATTTTGTTAGTAATTAATTTTGTTAGTTAATTTAATTTAGACAAGTCAATTTTTGTTAGTAGTTAATTTTGCTAGTTTAATTAAGATTAATTAGTGTAAGTTGATTTTTGTTAGTTAGATTAATTAGTTAGGTGTAGATTAAATTTTTTTGTTAACTTTTGTTAGTTAGATTAATATCATTTTCTTTTTTAGTTTAATTTTGATGTTATGGATAATCTTTGTTGATTTGGATTTTCTTGGTTCACATGTCAAAGACTTAAATGAAAACTTGACACTCGTTTGTTGAAGACAAGAGGCTTAAATTACTAATAAGTGGTTTTATAGGGCTCTCCTTAATTTCCTTTATTTTAAGTGTTTTTTTTCACATAGAATAATTAGTGGGGTTCATTTTCCGTGAGGTGGTAGGTGTTTGCTCTCACCTTGTGAAACTTTAGTGATCAGAAGCTAGATCCATCATCTTCTTTTGTTTTCATATGGGAGGTTAATGAGCTAGTGTTTTATGTGATTGAGATGGTAGGTGTATGCTCCAACCTGGTACAAAATCAGTGATGAGAAACCAACCACATCATTTTTGTTGTGCTAATCCCTTACAGGGTGTTAGAATCATAATTTTCAAAAAAATCTAAAGGCTTTTTTACCCAATTTTATGCTATCATTTTCATAAAGAATCACTTTATTGCAATCCATGAAGCCAAAATTCCTTTTTACCGCTATCGAAACACCCACTGCCTAAAAATTCCAGCAAAAAAGATGCTCTGGCAAAGCAATCCATGCATGGAATAGGCCATGTGACACACAACCAGAACCTGCCTAAAAAGAAAATAAGCATCCTGAAAGGAAGCCCCGATAAGACGCCACGTGGCTTCGGCAAAAAAATGCAAGCGACATTGGAACGAGGCGAGCGGTAGATCGAACGACAAATCAAAGATGCTACATGGTGGAATCTCACGCATCTCGTGTGGATGAGGCTGATGTGATAGAAAGTGTTGTGAGGTCAACGAGATTGAGCCACGTGGCTCGTGGTAGGCCCGTGGGTTTCTTAAAATACAAGGCCTGATGCTTTGATCTAAAAGCTCACATTTTCTTTTAATGAGTAGTACTTTTAAAAATTTAAAGCAGTCGAAGCTCAACCAAAGTGAAGAGAGGCGACTCAAAGGGAAGTCCCGAGAGGATGCCAAACGACAAACAACTGGAGCTCGACAGAGGAAAAGAATAGCATCCCATAGGTAAGTCCCGATGGAATGCCATGTGCAAAGCTCCCAACAAGCTGAGAGCGGCATCAAAACCAAAGGCGAAGCCGCGAAAGAAGAAACCACGAGTGAAAAGAGCAACAATTTTTTTCTCGAAGATTAATGATTAGTTATTATTATTAGCATTTAGTTATATCTTTATTTAATTTTTGGCTTTGTTATCAAATGTTGAGACCCTTGGTTTAAGGCTTGTTGCATCTCATTCTAGTAAACACATTGTGATATAGTTCCATGAGAGTCCTTGCAATAAAGAGTTTCTACCAATATGTGACATATTCGTGAGGTATGTCTTTCAGACTTCAGGAACGATGTAGGATTTTGATGGATGATGGTAGATGTCTTTGGAAATTTAGATTTAGGAATTTTCATTCGCCAAACTTGGGGTGATGGATGATGGAGATTGGATTTCGGATTGGGATAGTGTTTAGAACCAACACTTTTATATGTCCTTCCTAATGACCATTTTGAAGGAGGTGGACATTTATTATATGTGGGAGACCTCTTTTCTCGTGGCTCTACATTTTTATTGACTTTTGGATTTGGATTATTTTCTTTTCTTGATCCATTTTTCTTTGGGATCCACTTTAACTTCATTTGTCCACTTGGATTTTTGTATTCAATGGTCTTTGATATTTGACTTAAGGATTTATATTTGTAAGACTTTTGTTTTTTTTGTTTCCATTTGATGGGATTAATTATGTTGGAATGATTGTTTATGGTGTGGATGGAATGAGTGTTGGCAGAAATCTTATAACAAGGACTACTCATGACCCCCATTTTGATTTTTGTATTGGATAAAGTGTCCCCTAGTACCATGTAGGTATCACTAACATCAATTTTTTTTGATTGAAGAATAGCCAAGACCTTGATGTCTAGAATTTTCATAAAAATATATTGGTTCTTGAATGCCTTGGGGTGATCCCACAATAATGGGTTACACTTTTTACCCAAACTTGACATTGAAATCAACATTTTTCACTAGATCTTCACTTTCGTACACCTATAGAAGCTAAACCATTAAGAATTTGAAGATGAAGCAAACAAACTATTTGTGATATTTTGTGTTGAGAATCTAATTATATATTTTTTTTAAATTAAAAAATAAATTGTGAATTATTTTATGTATTTTTTATTAACTTATTTTTTTTACTAAACATCAGGTTAAAAAATTGATGCTTACTTTCAGCTGCATAACTTTTTTTATAGAAATAATATAATTCTAATTTTTTAAATATAGTGTTTTCACACCATTATCTAGTGGATGGATATTTTTTCATAATTGTTCGTTGCATATATATATTTTAATTAATTTTCTAATTCAGAGTATTTATAATTTGGATATATTATACTTTCAGCTACATAACCTTTTTTGTATTCATTTGAATTAACTTATTATTTTTTTGTTGGAATAAGGACATAAATAGCTAGTGGACATGTATTTTTAAGAATTTTTTTTCTCTCTTTTCCTATTTTTCCATATGTGTCAAATAAAGACCTCGATGTTCATTGAAAAACCTACATTCACAAGAAAATAAAAAATAAATATAATAATAAAATTAAATATATTTAAAATTATAATTTTTGGGAAGCTTATAATAAGGACTACATGTTTAAAAAATAATAATTTTAAATAAATTAATTTGATCCCCTAAAAGGTAAATCAAAAGTGGGTTTTTATCAGCATTTTGATAGGTGTAGAGGAGACTCCATTATAGGTATGGTTTAAGACTAGCAGCTTTCTATCTAAGGGGGTTTGATATAAGTGGGTTTGATCAAACCCTCTTCAGTTAAAACCCTTTAAATGGAACATTTTTAAGGCTTATATCATTATATTTTCAAAAAATATGTGATTTCAGCAAAAATCAGGATGTCCCAAAAAGTGTAACCCATTATTGTGGCAGCACCCCTTGCTCATGTAGGCCTAGTCCTCTTCCTTGATACTACATGTTCTGAAATTTTTTATTTGTGATGGGGTATTTTTCATTTTAGAAGCAATATGTGAACCCATCATTGTGGAAACTATTGATTGGAATCTTCTCCTCTGCAAGAAATCTTGATTTGATAAAAGTGGGTGATCCTAGTTGATAGGATATTTTGGCTCCATTGATATGTGGGATAGCTTTTTGATTGAAATCTTTGGTTTGATCTTGTGAAATATTAGATTTTGATGGTTCTTCAAAAGATATCAGTGCTTCCAATTCAATGTAGAAACCTTCCTTATGGTCATCACTATAGAGTCCTACGAATTTGGCTATAGCTTGATCATTTGTAAATAAGTCTAGAGTAGAAGACTTTTGTTCTAGAGGAAGATCAACTATGTGTCCCATGGGAGAAATTGTCTCATCTACCACGACGAAGGTGGTTGATTCATGGATGTCATGGAAAGGAGTAAGACCTTGAGTGAGGATTGGAATATTATTATAATCAACTAGAAAGGTGTTTTGGCTAATTTGATCTTGGTTTGTCATGGAGTTCATTCATCATGCTTTGGATCAAGCTCTTAACATATGTCTAATGATTTAGGCAATGGAATGATATGATTTTCTTTAATGGACTCAATATTTGGACATGGAAATGATGGAGTTTCAATGGCAAGATCATTTTTGGGATTGGTAGGCAATGTCAAAAATAATTGTGAGAGATGGCTAGATAGTGTATGAGTAGCAATTTGACTTGATTGTCTAAATTTATTTTCAATTTGGAGTTGAACAAGTTTCCTTGTTATTCATCCTTGGAGAGATTTAATTACCGTGGTCTTATTGGATGGTATAGTAGATTGGGATGTAGTGGATTAGAATGGACTAGTGGATGATGAGTTAAGATAGGATGTAGGGGCTTGGAATGGATTAGTGAAAGGTTGAATAGTATAGGAGGTATAGGCTTGGAATGGATTAGTGGAAGGTTGGTTAGGATAGGATGTGGAGTCTCAGAATGGATTTGTGGAAGGCTGGTTGGTTTCCCTTGTCAACATTAGGATAAAGATGACTAATGGATGTGTCAAATGAATCTTGATAGTGAGGGTATATGGATCGATGACAAGGGCTTATGGATTGTTGGTAAGAAGGGTATGTCGGTAGTTGAACATGGGTTGAGGTTGATTGGTATTTGGATTTGATGAATTATATTTTGAATTCTATGGCTTGTTGGGCTTGACCATTGCTGAGTAATTGGTATTCAACTTGACTAGCAAGCATATCAAGGTGAATCGAAGACATGGTGGTAGATGGTATGAAGCCTAAGAGATGCCAACCCAATGGAAGGTATGCACATATGCTATGTTTTTTATATTTTTAAATATAGAAGGATTCCTAATAACGATACCATGACTAAGATCCGAGGGGTGATTCCACAATGTTGGTCTCCAATTTCTGGGAGATTTTGATTTTTGCTGAAATCACATATTTTTAGAAAATATAATGATTTAAGGCTTAAAAATTTCTATTTTAAGGATTCCAATTTAAGAGGGTTTGTTCAAACCACCTTAGATCAAACCCCATTGGATATAACTCCGCTAGTTTTAAACCATACCTATAATAGAGTCTCCTTCACACCTATCAAAATGTTGATAAAAAACAAATTTTGATTTACCTTTTGGTGATCAAATGAATTCATTTAAAATTTATTTTTTGTAAGTATGTAGTCCTTATTATAGGCTTCCCAAAAAATACAATTTTAAATAAATTTAATTTTATTATTATATTTATTTTTTATTTCTTGTGAATGTAAATTTTTCATCGAAAATAAAGTTCTATGTTCTGCACATGTGGAAAAATAGCAGATTATCATTATTTTTTTTGAAAAATATCTGTGCACTAGATATTGAAATCCTTGATCCAACAAAATTGAATTTCGATACATACAAAAAAATTTATGTTGTATACAATCCGCCTATGTCTGAATTGTAATTGGTTGGACTTCAAAACTTGATTAACGAAAAAATATTCAATAAAACACTATGAAACCAAATGAAAGTGCTAGATATTATAACTAAGAATCTAAATTAAAAAAAAAAAAAATTTTATCCTTCATGGAAAAAGAATTATGTTTTATACGGTGAGCATCACTCTTTAAAAATGGTGTTTACTAAAAAAAACTAGTTTTTGAAGGAGATGGAAAAAGATGCAATTTAATTCCAAAAAATTTGAAAAAAAATTAGAATCTATAGACAAAATGTCACAAATCACTATTTTGTATCATCTTCAAATTCCTTATGGTTTAGCCACTATAGGTGCCCGAAAATGAAGATTTAGTTAGAAAAAACCAATTCAATGTCCAATATGGCCAAAATTTTAAACTAGTATTGTGGGATCACCCGAAGGTGAAAATAGTCAAGGTGTGAATAAGGTAATGCCACAATGATCAAAATTAGAAGTATGTCTATGACTATACCTATGCAAGATGTGAGATGAAGGGATGGCGTACTATGACCTAGGATGAAGACTAAACTCTTTGTAAAACCTAAGATACAGTTGCTAATCAAACTAAGATAGGTATAACAACTAATCTGATTATCAATGACCTTGGGTATAGTAAAGACTGATAGGATATGTTGACAAGGTGGTCTCAAACTAGATTGATGAGCTAAGGAACCAACCTAAATGATGAAGGATTAGGATGATTTTTTTCTAAAAGATAAGGCCAAGAGAATACAAAATTAGAGCTATGGTCTAGTCTAAGTTTGATGGACTTCCTAATCAAGAGGTTTATGCAAGCTAAAAAGATGACCTAAAAGTTTGAAATGGGGAATATGTAATGTAAAAGGATGAGGTGATGGATGAATGGATAATGGTAAAAATGAGGTGAGAAAGTCCTTGGTCTAAACAGATTAAAGGTTAATCTTGTTTTGGATATGTAGACCTAGTTTGTTTCAAGGTTAAAATTTTGTAAGTTTCATGTGTGGTGTTTGATTTGTATTGGCAATGTTTGTTTGAACACACCCGTAAAACACAACAAATAGATTTTTTTTGAGTGAATATGATATAAAATCAGAGAATTTCTAAGTAGGGGCTTATTTTAGTCCCAAAATTGTTTCACTTGAATTGAAATTATTTGAGAACACTTGTCAGCAAGCACAACCTAGGCTGGAAAGTGGATACTACTTGTTGAGTCCCTAATTGGATTGCTCCAAACACCTAAACAAAGTGGACAACTAAAGATATTGGTGACATTGATTCCCTCTTACATGGCATGGGCACACCAACTTCTCTCACCCCCGAAGATCTAGAGACCTTGAGGGATTTTCTATCTCTATAATGAATAGTGGAATATAGGGTGGATTCAAATTGCTCCAATGCCAACAAGTAAAAAGGATTTGGGGTTGCTACAAAAAATGGTTTTTATTTTGTGTTTCGAGGAAATACTGGTGCCTATACATGTGACAAGATTAACTAAATTAAGAGGCCTCCTAGTCCCCTCCTAAGAAAGTATTTTGACATATCACATGGATATGATGGGTGGCACTTGTCGACATAGGACATCCTCACCACGTGATCAAATACTTTCCCAATGATCACAACAATTTATATTGGTGAGAAAAAAAAAGTGCCACTTGGTTCATTCCCTCTCACAAGTTGGGAGGCAGGCCCTTTGTTATGCCTCAAAAACGCAGGTTTGAACCGCGAGAGGTTGCCAAACTCTCACAACTTTTTTGGCTAATGTACAAGGCCAAATAATGAATTTGAACCTTCTACTCCTTACGTTCTTCCAGACCTAGGTGGGTAAACCTATATGAATGAAGCAAATTTGAACTGTGTTTTCTCCCTTAACCAATCTATCCACAATGGCAGTTTGGAAGTGGAAAGATACACAATTATTTGGTATGACTTGTATATGCACTATCAAAGTAAAATCTAATATGTTCATTTAACAGATGTAAAAAATGTATGAAACCAAATAATGAAATGCATGAGACCAGTGCCTTGTTGGGTAAACAGAGTCTAATGAAGACCTAGAAAATGTGACATGTAATGGCAATAATTTAAGCTGTTCGGCACACTATTATATGGGTTTATAAATTTTATAAATTTGAAGGTAATTAGTTGACAAACTCTACTTGAGACAGATTGACAACCCTAATGATATGGCTCTTCTTATTGATCCAATTAACACTTCCAAATTATTGTGATTGACCAGAAGGATTTAATCTTTACTTGAAAGAACCAAATAATCATATCACACAAGTATAGCAAATGTGCATTGATAAACTGAATATTTACTTGATATATCAATTTAAATAATAGAGAAGCATTAAAGTGGAGACAACCAAATAATTGAATAATTCAACAAATAGTTGATACCAAAATTAGGCCACAAAATCAGATATCTTCATTGACTTCTTTAGAATTTATGCATGCATGATGGTCTTCATTGTGTAAAACATTCTAAAAATTATCTCATTTTTTTTCTCCCCTTATTCTCTATCTATCTCCTCCTTTTATATCTTCCTTGAAAATCCCCCGTGCCTTTTGGTCTTGGTCTTGTCATATTCTCATCAGAGGCAACAAGCCTCAAACCGAGGGTCTCACTGTTTGATAACAAAGCAGGAAATTCAATAAAGATATAACTAAATGCTGATAATAATAACTAATCATTAATCTCTAAGAAAAAAATGTTGCTATTTTCATTCACAATTTCTTCTTTCCCAACTTTTCCTTTGGTTCTGTTTCCGCTCGCAGCTTGGCAGGAGCTTTCCACATGGCATCCCATCAGGACTTCCCTACAGGATGCTACTCTTTTCCTCTACCAAGCTCCAATTTATTTCCACATGGAATTCTCTTGGGACTTCCCTTTGAGTTGCCTCTCTTCACTTTAGCCAAGCTCTGGCAACTTTAAATTTTTAAAAGTACTGCTCATTAAAAGAAAATTTGAGCTTTTAGATCAAAGCATCGGGCCTTGTATTTTAAGAAAGCCACGGACCTACCACGAGCCATGTGGCTCAATCTTGCTGACCTTGCAATACTTTCCCTAACTTCAACCTCATCCTCACCAGATGCACAAGATTTTTCCACGTAGCGTCCTTGATTCGTCATTCTATCTATTGCTCGCCCCATTCTAATGTTGCTCGCATTTTTCTGCCGAAGCCACATGGAATCTTATCTTTTTAGCTAAATTCTGGTTGCATTCCATGTGGCCTATTCTGCGCATGGATTGCTTCACTGAAGCATTTTTTTTCTAGAATTTCCAGGCAATGGCTGTTTCGGTAGCGGTAAAAAGGCATTTTTGGCTTCATGGATGGCAATAAAGTTATTCTTTATGAAAATGATAGCATAAAATTGTGTAAAAAATCCTTTAGAATTTTTCTTAAAATCATGGTTGTAATAGTGGCTCCTATTGGGGATTAGTGATTTCCCAATCACTGCAAGAATCCAAAATATATCTGGAAGAGCAAACCAAGACCACATAGGATATGAAAAATGAAAGGAGGTAGAAAATGGAGGAGATGGAAATGATCCTATACTACTGCACATGGAAAGAAAATTTTTCTTTCGATGAGGGAATTTTGGGATTGTCCATGTACTAGAAAGTCCCAGCTCCTTTTGAATTCCTAGACTATTGTGCATGGAAAAGAATGTTTTAAGAGGTTTGTTAAGAATTTTCCATGCACTCACAATCCTTAATCCACTGGTACTCCTTAAGAGAAGAAATTCTTTAGGAACTGCCCATGTACTGAAAATTCCTGTACCTCTCCAAATATGTTCTGCAAATAATAAGAATCCTCCCCTACTTTGCCAATGATCACAAAAGGACCCAACCATAGAGCTTCAAACTTTTCGTGATTTCCCTTCTCCTAACATCGAGCATTCCACATTAACACTAGATCATTTTCCTTAAATTTTTTATCTTTGGCCTTTTTATCAAAAAGATATTTCATTCGTGATTGCAACTTCACATTATGTTGTTGGGCTATTCTCCTTATTTCATCAAATTCTACAAATTTTTCTATTCTTTCCTCCATTGGTTCAAAAATATCCAAATCCTCTTGCAGAATAAAATTATAAACTAGTAAAAGATTATGTATTGGCATCTTGGCTTGTGTTCCATACACTAGTTCAAATGGAGACTTTTTGATTGCCTTTTTCATTGTAATCCTATCCGCCCATACAACCATTATCAACTTTGAGTCCCATTCCTTTTTATTTTATCTAACATCCTCCTTATTATCTTTAAAATACTTTTATTATTGGATTATGCCCGACCATTTTGTTGTGGGTGGTAAGGGGCAACATAGGAAATAGTAATGCCATATGTATTGTAGAAGTATTTGAATTCATCAGATCTAGAAGGCATCCCATTATCTGTGATCACTCTTAATAGTGTGCCAAATCTAGTTATGATGTTTTCCATCAGAAAGTTCATCACCACCTTGCTTGTTGCTTGTTTAGTTGGGATTGCTTCCACCCACTTAGTAAAATAATTTGTAGCTACTAGTATCCATTTATTTCCTCCACTTGAATTTTCCTATATTTCTCCAATTAATTCAATTCCCCATTGGTGGAAAGGGGCTTCTACCAGCAAAGGTCTAAGAGGTAGGGCTCCTTGATATTTCAATTTCCCTGAGAAATTTTGACAAGCCTCACATTTCCTTACATGTGCAAAAGAGCCATTAAAAAATTTAGGCTAGTAATAGCCAGCCCTGAGAATATTATGTGCAGTGGTTTTGGCAGAATAATGACCTCCACACACCCCTTCATGCATCTCCCTCAAGACACGTTCTTCTTGTGATTCATCCAGACACAACAGTAGCATTACATCCCTATTCTTTCAAAATAGGTCCCCTTCTATAAATACATACTTAGACGCGTGCAGCTTGAGAGTTATTTTTTGATTATCACCCAACCCTTCAGGACATTTCATGTGCTTGAGATAAGATATTATTTTTGTGTACCAAGGATTATGTTTGATACTTTCAACTGCATTCTCTTCACCTTCTATATTGCAGATTTGGTTTGCTTCAATGTTTGTTTTTGCCATTATCCTAGCCAAAACCTATCCCTTTACCGGCTTGGTAATCTAAATTTCCATATCAAATTCTTGGATTTTATTAATCCATCTGCATTTTTTCCCTGTCACCTCTGTCTGTATCAGAATTTTTTTCACAACTGCATGTGGGACATAGGCAATTACTTTAGCTTTGAAAAGATATGGTCTAAAAGCTTTCATTGCTTTGACCAATGCAAATGCTTGTTTTTCCATAGTATTATATTTCAATTTTGACCCTTGCAAAGACTTGCTGAAAAAATATATAGGTTGCTCATGACCTTCATCATTCTTTTGTAACATAACAACTGCTATGGTGTGAAATGAGGCAAAATAAAATATTTGAAAAGGTTTGGTAAAATAAGGGGACTTTAGGATGGGGGCTTCTTTGATAGCTATTTTGATAGATATAAAGGTGTCCATGGATTCTGCAGTCCAATCTATCTTTTCTCCTTTTTTCAACATCTTGGATATAGGCTTAACAATCTCAACAAATTTTGACACAAATCTCCTAACAAAGTTAATTTGACCAAAAAGCAATTGGATTTCTTTGATAGTTTTGGGCATGGGGATTTTATCTATGGCTTCTACTCTCTCAGGGTCTATTCTAATCCCATCTTTTGATACAATATGTCCCAAAATCTTACCCTTTGTAACAAAAAAGTGACATTTTTTAGGATTAAGACTAATACCATATTCCAAAGCTTTAATAAATATCTTCTCCAAGTGCCCCACATGATCTTCTAATTTTTTGGAATAAGTAGTACAAACGTATTGGTACACCACCATTATAGCATTAATCAAATTTGAAAAAGCCACATCCATGGCCCTTTGAAAAGTGGCCCTTGCATTTGTGAGACCGAATGGCATTCTAACATAAACATATGTCTCCCATGGTGTAGTAAATGTCATCTTATATTTCTTAGACCCTTTGACTTCAACCTAGTTATATCCAAAAAATCCATCCATCATTGATAGTAACTCACATCTTGTTACTTTGTGTAATATTTCCACCATATTTTGGAGAGGATAATTATCTTTAAGGGAGGCAACATTCAGATTTCTAAAATCTACTCATAATCTAATATCCCCATTTTTATTTCTTATTGGAACTAGATTTGAGACCCGTGTTGAATTTATAATGGCTTTAATAATAACTACATCTCCTAGTTTTTCCAATTCCTCCTGCATATTAGGTTCCAAAGTTGGGTTAATAGGCCTTTGATTTTGTCTGAATGGCTTTGTATTTGGTTTAAGTAGAATCTCATGATGGAAAAGATCTTCTCTTTAGGCCTTGAGATCCTCATAAGACCAAGAAAACACATGTTTTTATTTTATCAATAATGCAATCAACATTCTCTTGATGGTTGGACTTATATTCTTTCCAATGTAAACCCTTTTTGGTGCTAATTTAGTTCCTATATTTATTTCTTCAATATCTTCTCTCTTGACCAGTGTCTACTTCATGAGAGAGCGATCATTCCCATCATGCACTTTTTCTACTACCACAAGCCCTTCGGGAAGCTTGTTAGTTTTAAGCTGCAAGACTTCCTTCCCAAATATAGTCTCTTTCCCATTCACTTCTTCCACAAAAGCATTGAAGTCAATCTCTTGAGCTTCGTATTGATCTATGCAATGAAGAAACTTTAGAAGGTCGATATCATCATCAAAAACTTGCCAACTATATATAATGTCTAGGATAGAAGGTCTTGTTTTCAATTCAACCTAAGATACTCCAGCCAAGGTGATATCATCTCTTTTCAAGGCTAAATTAGCTAGAAAATCTGCCATCAAATTTTTTGATTTGTCTATCCAATCAATTGAGAAAGCATCAAATAACTCAATCGTATTGTACACAACATTTATATATTGTTTCAATATTTTATTCTTTGTAGTGTATCTTGATTTGATTTGTGATACAACCAATTTAGAATCTCCCAGGATAGTTATCAATTTGATCTTGTGCTTGACAACCATATTTAAACCAATCAACAAGGCCTCATATTCTTCCACATTATTTGTACACTCAAAGGTTAGAAAAAATGAATAGTTGAATGTAATACCTTCAGGTGATATAAATACTACTCCAGCTCCATTTCCTTCTTGTTTGCATGCTCCATCAAAATACATTTCCCACACAACCTACTGATATTTAGAAACATGCTTATTAATTGGGTCAGTATTTGCTAATTCAGGCTAAGACGGTTCCACTCTGAAGCTCATTAAATCCACATCACAGAAACAAGTGATATGTTCTTGAGGAACACAATCGACAATCTAATTCATCCTTGGTTCTCTATACAACTTGACTTCTTCACCATTGACTAGTATTGTCGCATATGATAAATCAAACTATGCATTGCCTCCAACTGTTGCATTCCATTATCTTGACAAAAGCATTCCAAACTAAGGAGGTGTGTCAATCACAGTTATATCAATATTATAAGTTGCTTGTGGGTAAGTAGCCAATTTCACTTGCACATATTTCATAATTCTTGCCATCGAGATAGGTCTACTGTCCATGGCATAAAATTTACCACCTTCAACGTCTACCCACATACTGAGTTGTTTCATCACTCCTACTAACATGATGTTGATAGAAGCGCCCAGATCTATCATAAAATTTCTCACCAGCTTGTCATTTATGAGTAGGGTAGTAAAGAATGGATCAATTTGTGGTGGATTCATCAATGCATCACTTAGACAAACCTCTAGAACTTTTATCTTTTCCTTCTTATTACTAATTTCATGAATCTCCTTATTTTCAAGGTTTGCATTTTTATTACTTCCACTAGATATTAATTGAATAGGACTTTCCCTATACTCTTTAATCTTCATCATTTCAGGTAATGGGACAAACATATTTACCTGTGACAAAGCTTGTATGAAATCAAAAGAGGCACCTTCTATTCTAATCATATTCTTTTGCTCTATTGACTCTCCTTTGTTCTCCTCTTTCTCCTTTTTGTTTGTCTGATCTGACTTTTGTTTTTCCTTGGGCAATTCTTTGTTTTCCTCCTTATGAACATACTTTTGTTCTTTTTTATCAAGTTGCTTATCATCTATCCTTTTTGAAGCTTCCTAGAGCATTTTCTTATCCTTCAAAAATATTCCTCTTGGAACACCTTCACTCTCATTTACTGTTCTATTTCTCAACTAGTATCGGCTTTTGGCCTGCTCAACTGTTGCGATGGTTAACCTTTTTTTTCTTCCTCAGTTGGTCTTCTTATATTCCACTTATCTGTTTGATATGATGCAATAGGAGAATATTGTTCATTATCACTTTCTTCATGATAAAACAAAACTTGTTGTTTTGCCATATGAACATTGTATTTTTGGTGATCAACATCATATTCATACCCTCCTTTCCAAGATGAATATCCCTGCTCAACAAGGTGAAGAGTATGGGAAGTTAAATAGATGTTATGGTCCTCTTCATTATTGTCTTCTGGTATGTATTTTCTTGTTATAAAATGAGATATAATACAATGATTAGGGGAATATGGCAAGTCACAAACTGAGCACCAAGGACCTTATTTACCATATACACCCCTCTTTTCTTTAAAGGATCTGGTGTCTCTTTATTCTTAGGCCTGTCCATTACTGGCTTTCCATCCTTCAAATTTTTTTTATACAGCATGTCATGCAACCTTGGCCTTTCATTTTTGTATGCATTTTCTTGCCTATTTGGAGGATTATATTGGGGAACCCTAGGATTATCCCTCTTGCCAATCATTCTTGCAAATTTCCTATTATTTTCAATAGTTAGTGCTATCTTTTGAGCTTCAACTAAATTCTTGGGACACCTGTTCCTAAGCTCATATCCTATCTTAGGATTAAAAGCTTTTAAATATATACTTAATGCAGCAAGATCAACTAATTTGGATCTAAGAGGTGTCTTATTATGTAATTTATAAAACCTCTAGTTGAAGTCATAAATTGACTCATTTGGATGCTTCTATATAGTTACCAATTCATGCAAGAAAACTCCGGTGCACATTGATTCCCATAGTGCTCAAGGAACTATTCATAAAATTTGTGAATGGAATCAATAGAAGCTATTGGAAAACTGTTAAACCAATATCTAGCATCTTCAATCAATGACATCATAAACAATCTCATTTTCACATCCTCATATTTCATATACGAGTCTTGAATAAATGCATTAAAACTCCTTAAGGTTTCTTCAACTATGACTGCACTACTTCCTATGAATTTTGGGACAGGGCTTCTCCAACTGTTATCCATGGGATAAGGATATATTGGAAATCCAACCAAATCAAATTGTCTGATCATGGTTGTGTATGGTGGAGGAAGTGGATTTTGAGGATGTTGGTACTGGTACAATGGATTGTTGTCAGGTGGTGGCACATATTGTTGACCTTGTGGAGGCATGTGGTTTTGACCATGTGGGGGTGTATATTGTTGTTGAGTGGGCTACTGAGCATTTTGAGGTTGTGGTGGTCTATATTGATTCCCTGACTAATTTTTTTGTACTTTTGTGGGGTTTGAAGGTCCTGCGTTATTATTCTCTTGCCTGTGAGGTGGCACATATTTAGGTAAGTTAGCCATCTGAACATTGATCTAGGCTTTTTGTAACTTCAATTCTTGAAGCTCTTTTGTTGTCTGGAGCCTCTGCTCATACTCCATTCTTGTTCTTTCCACTTCTTGTATTTCATGTTCCAATCTTGCATTTATCTCATCCTAAGCCATGTGTTCATAGTTCTCTTCAAAAGTTGCTTCATAGCCAAGTCCATCTTGATTTTGTTCAAGTAATGCCATTTTTTTATTATATTCATGTTGTCTCCTTATCCTTTCAATTTCGAATATGGATTTGAATTTTCTTCTTTCTCGAGGTCCATTTGGTAAAAAGGATTCCTCTTTTCCTCAGGAGTGTGAGGTTCTCTAGATGGGGTGTTTTCAGTTGCCAATGTATCAAAGGAATTATATATCTCAAGGTGTGTTTTTGATGTTTTGTCTTTATTTTTTAGGCACATGTCATCAGGTACCCTCTTTCCCTTATCATCCTTATGTGCCCATTTACTCTTGTCATTAGGAGCATATTTGTACAAAGACCTTCTTCCCTACATGTTGTGAGAAATTGTAATAGTCTGAACTCTAGGATATTTCCTTTTTGATGTATACTTTATTTTATCATTTTTAATGCACTCGTTCTTTCAAAATTGCCACTAAATTTCTAAAAAGTGTGAAAATTTTGTAGTTCCTCGTTCCCAGTGGATTTTTCTACAAGGTATTGACTCTATAATGAAGGCTTGGGTTATTTTTGGTCCCCAGTAGAGTCACCAAACTATTATGTCTCAAAAAAGTAGGTTTGAACCATGAGAGGTTGCCAAACTCTCACAACATTTTTGGCTAACGTACAAGGCCAAATAATGAATTTGAACCTTCTACTCTTTACGTTCTGTCAAACCTAGGTGGGTAAACCTATATGAATGAAGAAGATTTGAACTATGTGTTTCTCCCTTAAGCAATCTATCCACAATGGCAATATTGAACTGGAAAGATACAAACTTATTTTGTATGACTTGTATATGCACTATCAAAGTAAAATCTAATATGTTCATTTAACAGATGTAAAAAATGCATGAAACCAAATAATGAAATGCATGAGTCCAATACCTTGTTGGGTAAATGGAGTCTAATGAAGACCTATAAAATGTGACATGTAATGGAAATAAGTCAAACTATTCGACACACTATTATGGGTTTATAACTTGTATAAACGTGCAGGTAATTAGTTGAAAAACTCTACTTGAGATAGATTGACAACCCTAATTATATGGATCTTCTTAGTGATCCAATTAACACTTCCAAATTACTATGATTGACCAGAAGGATTTAATCTTTACTTGAAAGAACCAAATAATCATATCACACAAGTACAACAAATGTGCATTGATAAACTGAATATATACTTGATATATCAATTTAAATAACAGAGAAGCATTAAGGTGGAGACAACCAAATAATTGAATAATTCCAACAAATAGTTGATACCAAAATTAGGCCACAAAATCAGATATCTTCATTGAATTCTTCAAAATTTATACATGCATCATGGTCTTCACTATGTAAGACATTTTGAAAATTCTCTCTTTTTTTTGTCCCCTTATTCTCTATCTATCTCCTCCTTTTATACCTTCCTGAAAAATCCCCCGTGCCTTTTTTTCTTGATCTTCTCGTATCTTGATGATAATGCCAACTCTAGTATCAACAAGGATCACAATGACATCAATCAGTTGTATGCAAGTGCTATGATCCTAACAAGGAAACTAATTCATAAAGGTCATTATTGGAATATCATGGCCCTAGTCTCTACATCAGCACTATCAACAGATTCAAAAAATTTAGTGATCAACTAAAATAGCAAGGCCATCTAGAAATATTAAAAATACCAAAAAAAAATAAAAATTGTTACCTTGAAGAAAACTTGGCAAATAGGCATCTTGGTGACACAAAAAAAAATTCAAGAAAATAGTAAAGAGAAAAATTCCATCTAATAGTGAAAACCATTTTTATGGTGCTTTGGATAAGTACCATGATGAAAACGTAGCAAACATGCATCATGTGTAAGAGCAATTAGCTAAGTGGACCATTACCATTGGGGGCAAGTTGTCTCATCTCCCATACCTTCTCATGACATTTCCATCTATCCATTTAATCCATGTATAATTCCCATCCATTTTCCCACCCACTTTTATCTTGATAAGGACTGGGGTACAAACATAAATCATGCTTTGGGAAAAATCTTGGCATTTCTATCCTTTGGTAATACATTGCCCATGAAATATTATATCATAGCCTTCATAGCATTATCCAAACCCACACCTCGGAGAAAATTAATTATCCTTATACGACATAGTCCTTGGATACCATATGATAATTCTTCCAGCCAATAATCCTCATGTATCCCATCTTTTACCAAAGCCACCCATCATCATTTCATACATATCACTTATCTTGGTTTTCCCTTTTCAATGGTCTAAGGATTCTAATCCGCTTATCCAACATTCCTCCATCACCCCATTCAATCCTAAAAAGAAGTCATTCCAAATGCAACAAGCCTAATCCATACAATATTGCTATGCAACCTAGTACATCATCCAAAACATTCCTTGGCTTTGTTCCTAGCCTTCCTACAAACCTTGGTCCTTTAGTCACATTGTCATCATCCTCATGTTGTTTTGGGATGTGTGTTTCCGACATCAAACAACATTGTCATCGTCATCATCACTTGTTAATTGGTTGTCATCTTGACTAGGGGCAAGATCATGTTTGTCCTAGGATTCTTCTGTGTGCTTTCTCGCATGCTTGTATGCATCATCCACAAGCATTTTTTATTATCCTTATAGTTACCATCCATAATAATACATTTATCTTCCATCATCTCCCATTTGACATCCATCATAAGTCCTTGTAATATCTATCATGACTTCCAAGCGGTTGATGTCCTCTCCCCTTTCTCCTTCATCTTCCATCCATAATAAACCCGTGTCCCATCCCATCCCTATTGGTTAGTCTTATACCTGATTGGTGGAAAATACTATACCTACATCTTCACTTGATTCTACACTTGTCATTGAAAATCAAAACATTCAAAAAAGACAAAAAAAAAACATTCGAAAAAGACAAAAAAAACAAACACATTTGAAAAAGACAAAAAAATCAAAACATTTGAAAAAGACAAAAAATTCAAAACATTCAAAATAAAAAATTGAAACATTTGAAAAAGACAAAAAAAATCAAAACATTTGAAAAGATGAAAAAATCAAAACATTCGAAAAGAAAAAAAAATCAAAACATTTGAAAACACAAAAAAATCAAAACATTCTAAAAAGGAAAAAAATAATAAAACTTCGAAATCCAGAAAAACAGAACATGTCAAAATCCAAAAGCATTCAAATAACTTTCAAAAAAATCCAAAAAATAGTCAAATTCAGTAATGTTAGTCTTTGTCATAGTCAAACTACATTGCCTCTACAAATGGACATAGGAAAGGTCATCCATCGATGTGCCCCCGAGGCATTAAGTCAGTCCTTTAGGTGTTGTCAAATAAAATCATGATTTGGTCCTTTGTGATTGAAACAAATTCAAGGGTCATGTTGAACTACAAGGTCTCTGCACATTGCTACGTAGGCAAGGCCATCTGTTGATGAGCCCCCAAGGCCCCCTAGGTCAGTCTTTTAGGGTTCGTTGATTCAGTCAAAATAAATGGGACATTGTCAACTTAGACACAAAATAATCATCTTAATTTCAAACACAAATCTTGAATCAACAAGACAAGAAATCCAACAAGTTTACAAGTCAAATCATTCATTTTTCAAATCAATCAAACTAGTCAAATTGATCAAAACCAATGGTCTTATATAGGATGTGTCCTTCCTCAAACTAGACCGTGTCACTATCACACTTTGTTATTTGCCTTATATAGGTAGTTACATGATTGAAACTAGACTTGATGTCTTGTACAATATGTTTCTTCTCCTGAAACTAGGCCTTTTCAAAATAGTCCACCCATCACTCACTTCATCCCTTAACACAATAGAAAATACCTATTGGCAAATAATCTGAATGACTGTTTCTAGTACCTTGTTGATCTATTTTGTCTAATATTTTGGCTTTTCTTTAGTCATGTTACTAGACACCTTGAGGATGTCCCATGAATTATTTAAAGGAGCAATGATGTCTCATGACTCGTCTTTTATTTGATTGTTGTTTGCGGCTTGTCTTAACAAAATGATTGGGGAAACTTTTCCCTTAGTATGAGTTAGGACATTCCTTATCTGTGACTATCTATATTACAAGTGGATGACCTTGCACACCTTGTTCTATATCATACCATGGTTTTTGTTGTCCATTTGTCACATTTTACTGTCCAATGCTGAAAAAATGCAAAGCCTTGTATAGAAAAATTCATCTTTACATTGTCTCAATTAGCATCATCCTAACATTTCATTAACATCATGCTAACATCCATATTTTATGTGCTAGCATTCATCTTTTCCACTCTAATGTTTCTTCTAGTCTACATCTTCATCATCCTTATCTATTTTCCTCTATCCTTTTGTCCTTTGTCTTCTATTCCTCTCATCCATTTCGAGAGCACACTCGTGTTCTTTGAACCCGCATGTCCTCTCGAGGGGCATACCTCTACCTCCTCATCATTCTTCCTTACACCGAGGCATATCTTTTTCTTTGACACAAAACAACAAACTACATTGTATCAAAGAGGGGTAAATTTAGACATCTAAAATTATCCTAGGCCTACGACTTTATTAAATCCCCTTTCATATTTAATAATTAAATAATTTCCCCATTTTCTAATGTCATCGCTCTCCTATTAATTATTTAATTAAATCTTTCCATCATTTCACCTCAACCTCTGATTAATTAAATATTATTTAATTATGTCACTAAGTATCATGCACCTTATAATTAAATAAATCTAATTTATTTAACTATCACCACTTTGTCTACTATAATTAAAAATTAATTCTAATTATTTAATTATTCACTTATCTTTCTTTCTCCACAATTAAATAAATATTTATTTAAATGCTTTTCCAAATTGACTTTCCCTCTCACTTATCTTGAATTAAATTACTATTTAATTTAAAAAATTAGTTTTCCTTTCTCTTTTATAATTAAATAATGTTGTCATTGTTTAATTATTCACTTGCCCATTCAAACTAATTCATTTTCTTAGTTCCTCTTTTAGTCTCATTCTTATCCCTACTCATCACATCTAATCTCAACCATTGATTAGTCCTTTTCAATCTCGATTGTCCATTCGATTTTCATTTGTCTATAAAAGGATCCTTCCATGGTCATTTTGAAGGATCTAATTTATCTAGAATTATATTGAAGCTATCATCTTCAAAAAAATTCTATCATCTACTAAGGCTAATATTTTCATACTCGACTGAGGGCAACAATATTCATAGTAGTATGGAGAAGGATAATGGAGGTCATTCAACTGAGGCATAAAGATTATGGTGAGATTGTTCATTGTTATTTCCTTTCATGCACTTCTTTTTCTCCATTATTAGATGAGGATCTTAGAATTAATGTTTGAATGCATACTTTCTTAATTATGGTTTTTCTTCATCACAACTTCTTTCATCATATTTCTTGTTCCTTCTTGAACTATTCTATTCCTTCTCTCCACAACTCCATTCTTCTAAGGAGTTATAGGAGCTGAAAAATACCTCTTTATTCCATGATCTTCACAAAAACTATTAAAATAACTGGAGCTGAACTCACCACCTCTTTCAAACCTTAAGTACAGGATTTTCACATTCATTTCATTCTCAACCGTAGATTTAAATTCTTTGAACTTATCTAGTTCTTTTGATTTTTCTTTAAGAAATGTCACCCAAGTCATTCTAGAATAACAACCAATAAATAACATGAAATACCTATCACCTTGAGAGATCTTATTCTGGTAGGCCCACATAGGTATGCATACACCAATTCTAAGGGACCTATGGTAGAATATTCCTTATTCTTGAACCTCTTATTTGTTTTCTTTCCAAACTGACATTACTTGCAAATTGCATTGATAGGCTTTGTAATCTTTGGAAGATCTCTCATAGCATCAGTAGAACTAATTTTTCCTAGGCTATCAAAATTGATGTGACCCATTCTTGTATACCACAACTAACTTTCATTGATTTGAGACATAAAAAATTTAGCAGCACTACCTTTGATTTGATAAACATTACCTTCTTTCTTAGTCCCTACAACAATCAAATTTCTAGATCTTCCTTCTCAAATTTCACAACCATCATCCTAAAACACAAGGTTGTAACCTCTACTACATATCTATCCTACACTAAGAATATTATGTCGAAGACCCTTGATATAAATAACATCATCTATTATTTTCTTTCCACCAAAACTAATTGAACCTTTTCCAAAGATCTTAGCAAATGTATCATCGCCAAACTTAACAAGACTACCATCATACTTTTGAAGTTTAACAAACGTACTCTTACCACATGTCACATGATTTGAGAATCTACTATCAATTATCTAGTAATTCCTCACTTCTCTTGCATGAAAATCAGTCACCATAGTTCCTTCAATGTTGTGACCTATTACTGGATCACTTTCCCTCACATATTTTAGAATTAGTAGAATCGGTCCCAACATTTAGAGCCATGTAAAAGATTTTTTCACTATTATCATTAGGATATTCTAATTCCTCATCATCAGATATACCATTGTCTCTTTCAACATAATAACTCTTCTTGAAAAAATTTCCTTTATGATCTTTATGTTTGTCATTTGAAACTTTGATTGGACATTTAGAAGCATAATGACCTCTCTTTCCATAATTGAAACATTTAAAGGGTAACATACTTTTTTTGACTTGTTCAGACCCTCCTTTTGATTTTGGCTTAATGTTTCCTTGATTTAATGTTGTAATGTGGATAACACATTCACATTAGGTCTTTTTCCGTTGTGAACTAATGAAATTTAATGGTGCCTTGCAAAAGTGTTGTGAACTGTTGTAACACACTTTCACACTTTTCTAGGGTTTTATCAATTAACTAAGCATAATAAACATAATTTTAATCATAATCGACATTAATATTGTATTATTTGGATTGTTGTAAAGTGTTGTAACACACTTTCACACTTTTCTAGAATTTTTATTAATAATTGGGCTTTCTTATGCTTTAATTGGCCCTATTTTGCATCCATAAGCCTCATTTATTGTATCTTTTTTAGGATAATCCCGACACCAATCAATAACCAATCATAATTTAGGTGTTCCTAGCTTGTGTGGCCCAGATTTAATGTCTGGGACTCATTCACCACCTTGGGTGAATGAGTCCCACCTAGGTCTTTTTGGCCTCCATGTAGGTTTCACACATTTTGAAGCACTTTCCATTTTTGGTCCCATACATTATGTCTGGTGGGACTCATTTTCCACCTTGGGCAAATGAGTCTCATGTAACCAAAATTCAAATTTAATTCAAATTTTTGGTGGGATTTTCTTCTCCTGGATCTAATGTCGTCTTGTGGTGTTGTAATTTCTGGAATTCTTACATAATTTAGTATAAATATTAGGTTCTTTCACTCATATTCTTACTTAAATTTTTTTACAAGCATTCAAGAGTTCACAAGATAATTTGAGCATTCACAAGAGCATTCTAAGGCATTTCAAAGGAAAATTATCAAGCATTTTTTAAGTGCCAATCATCATGTCAAAGATTGCATTCATCATGTTTGTTATTGTGCTAACAATTGTGATGTAGAGTTGATGATTCAAGCAAGCATTTTAAGCAAGATCAACATCATTCAAGCAAGATTCAAGAACCACATCCATTGCAGCCATTTCAAGAACATTTGAAGCACATTATTGCTAGGGTTTGGTGAGTTGCAACATTGTATTTTGTTCATTCATCATTCTCCTTTCATATTTTCTTTTCATTTCAAGGTTTAATTACCAAAAAGGGGTTTGAGCAAGGCAAACCCCTATTCACTAACCCCACAACATTTTCACCTCTTCTTTTTTGTGATTTGTAGGGCTAGATTGCATATTTGTTAAGAAGAAAAGGTGGATAAATTTTTTCAAATCCCTAAAGTTGTCATCAAGCCTTGGAGAAGCTTGGAGAATGTCTACAAGTAGCAATTTGCAATTTCAGATACGGAAACCAGTCAAAAAGAGTAGAGAAAACTGAGAGGAACATAATCCAATTTAGAACTTCCAAAAAAGAAGAAGTGGACTGGTTCACCACTATTGGTGAATGAGTCCCACTATATAGGCCTAGTAAATATTTTTATAGATCTCGATACCCTTTTGGCTAAAACTTGTATCTATACATTTTCGAAGAAACTGGACGGATTTTCCCAACTGTCAAATGAGTCCTAGTTAGTATTAGCAGTAGATTTTTCAATGATCGAGACCTCCATTCTACCTTCTTTAATTTCCCAGGTGAACACTTTTAGTTTCATAGTTTTTGTTACATTTACTTGTCTTTTTAGGTCACTTAGAGTTAGTTTGCATTCAATTAGGATTTTGTTTTACAACTTTCATTGTATTGTATTTTCAAAGTCTAAACTTGGTTGTGAACCCCTCATTAGATCAAATTCATTTCCTAGGGAAACCCTATCGAAATATTTCAATCTCCTTTGCATTGAGATCTCGAGGGTTATCCTTGAGTGCAATCTCTTTGAAAGTGGGTGTAAATCAACCATATCAGATCACATACCATTTTAATAGTTCCGCCTCTATATTTGCCAATGCCCCTTTTCAATCTCCTTACAAATTTCCTTCCACCTCATCAAGATCATCCAAATTTAATTCATCAACCTTCTCTACCTTATAGAATTTAAAATTAGTTTCTTTCTTTGTAGAATTTTGACCAAACTCTCTTAATTAATAACAAATTAGAGCACCAAACATCTCATCTCTAGAATAATTATCCAAATTTTGAGCTTTTTCAATAACAGAAACTTTAGAACTATAAGTTTTACGAAGAGTTCTTAGTACCTTTCTCACCACTTCGCTTTCCTCTAATTTACCACCAAGACAATTGATGGCATTAACAACTTCATCCACTTTGAGCATGCAGGTTGTAATGCCTTTATCTTTAGACATCCAGTGTTTCAAATTTGGCTTTGTAGTTTTACATTTAAATTTTCTTGACCTTATCATCTCCTTCATAAATACTCTCCAACTTTTTCTAGATCAATTTTGCATTTTTTAGACTTATCAAGGTATGTGGAGGATCATGATGGGCCAAAAAGTGGCAATATGTAAGTGATATGATGGCCCATTTGGCTGACGACCTTTTTTTTACCCAAAATTGATGAAACGAAAAGGGTTTTTCAAAGAGATTCTTAGCTTTCCACCAATATAAATTATGCTTTACTTTGAATTTAATAAATAATTATTATTCATTTTTCTATTTGAATTAGGACTAAATTCTTGATTGATAGGTTGATTGAAAAACATTTATAGCTTTCAAACGGTATCACATTTTTTAGATGCAAAATATTTTTCACATTTTATTCTTCGCATACTATAGGATTAACAAAAAAAGAATTGAATTGCATGAAGTTTTGACCAAGTTAAGGTGGTCAGACATACGAGTTTTTATATTTTTTAAAATTTGTAATAAAATAATTATTTACTTGGAAAAAAAATATAAAAAAATATGCATCACATCGAGACATGATTCCTTTACTTATATCTAAAATATTATCATTTTATTTTGGTTAGGGTGGTCAGACAGACACCTACTTATTCTTTTTTCCCTAAAATATAAGTACTACTGCATTGAAACTTCAAATTTTTACCGAATATATTTTATTATTTTTTAAATAAACCTAGTAGTTTAGAAACTACATTCAATTTTCTGGGTATGTGTAGGATCATGATGGGCCAAAAAGTGGCAATATGTAAGCCATATGATGGTCCATGTGGCTGATGACTTTTTTTTAACCCAAAATTGATGAAATGAAAAAGGTTTTTAGAGGAGATTCTCAGCTCTCCACCAATATAAATTATGCTTTACTTTGAATTTAATAAATAATTATTATTCATTTTCTATTAGAATTACAAATAAATTCCTGATTGATAGGCTGATTGAAAAACATCTATAACTTTCAAATGGTATCACATTTTTTGAAGCCGAAACATGTGTCACATTCTATGCTTTGCATACTATAGGATTAAAAAACAAAAAAATGAATTTCATGAATTTTTGACCAAGTTAAGGTGGTTAGATAGACAAGATTTTATATTTTTTAAAAGTTGTAATAAAAAAATCATAATTAATTATTTACTTGGAAAAAAATTATAAAAAAATATGCATCACATCGGGACATGAGTCCTCTACTTATATCTAAAAGCTTATAAACAAATATTATCATTTTATTGTAGTTAAGGTGGTCAGACAGACACCTACTTCTTATTTTTACCCTAAAATTTAAATACTACTGCATTGAAATTTCAAATTTTCACCAAATAGATTTTTAAAATAAAATAAAGGTCTAGTAGTTTAGAAACTACATTCAATTTTCTACAGATTCTATTTTTACATATTTTTTAAATAATATAGATAACTTAATCAAATTTTTACGTCAAGTTGTCTAACTTTGATTTTTTTTCTTTTTATTGCCACTTAAGGGCCTATTTTTTCCATCATGATCCTGCACATACCCTTCTATAGATTCTATTCTTACATATTTTTGAAATAATATAGATAACTTACTCAAATTTTTACATCAAGTTTCCTAACTCTGATTTTTCTAAATTTTATCGCCACTTAAGGGCCTATTTTTTGCATGATGATCCTGCACATACCCATCACCTTTTCAAGTTTTGAATTAGAAATTCCACTCAATATAACATTCCTTTCTTTTCATTTGTTCTCATAGTCTTTGATCTCATCATCACTTGTCAGACTAGTACTAGGAATAGTATATCCTTTTATATCCGATTGTCAGACACCAAATCCAAGAGAGACCAGAAAGGACTCCATCGTAGATTTCTAATGAGAATAATTCATCCCATCTAACATAGGATATTTGATAACCTTCCTATGTGCCATCTAGATCTACCTCAAGTAGTTAAGCTTTCTCAAAGGAACCACAACTTTGATACCAATTGTTATATGCACAAGGTAGTTGGGAGGGGGGTGAATCAATTGTACATTAAAACAATCAATCCCTCATTAACTTTAAAACCCTTGTTAGACCTTGAACCCTTATCATCATTAGTAGAATATAAACAATAATTCAATCACATCGAAACGCATAAGAACACTAGATTTGCATGGAAAACCCAAGAAGGAAAAAACCACGATGTGGATTAACTCACATATATATGAATAACAACACTTAATACAATTAGGCTCACTACCTAAAAAAATAAGAAAGTCCCACTACTTGGTGGATCACTGCCAAGAACAAATAATAATAGAAGAAACTATTATAGAGAGATTTGTTATCTCAAAAAAACACAAAAATCTTCCACTACAACTTTGTACCATCTACAACCTTCATCTCGCTGCCTCTAGCAACTTCAAGAACACTAAAAATGTAGACACCTTTTGCTCACTAAATAAAAATTCAAAGGAATTAAGGCTCACACTCAAATCACCACACTTGATCACATTCACATCATTCACTTTTCACACATCTCCAACAAATCATCTTACATTTATACCATCCATGACCTAAACAATCTCAATTAGGTCGGCATTAATAAAATGTATGCACCTCAAACATGCATCACCAAGATAGGTCGACACTAAAAAATTTTGAAGTGGAAAGAAGTGAAGGTAGACCACACCAAGGGTTAACTAGGACCCCAATATACATCACCATGCTAGTTAAAACATCAAAAACACACGAGGTACCTCTACAAATAGTGCTAGCATGCCAGGTCAACCAAACCTAAACTAACACTACAAGTGACCATATACATACTTAGCCAAGTCATGTAGACCACATAGCAACACTCCACAACATCTCAAAATATTTTAGCATCATCAAAATATTCTACAACTCTTCCACAACCACCTAAAACTAATAACATCATTTTGTGCAACCAAATACACTGCCATAGAACACAAATTACTAACCAGCCTTGCGAAACACCTCAACACCTAAAATTTCAAGGGGGGGAAGTTATAAACAATATAATAAATTTCCCATATCCACAAGATAAGAAACCTTACTACGGAGAAATGTTGAGCAATATCATTTATCCAAAAAAACCTTCTACACAGATAAACAAACTGTCCAACACAACTTTTAATAGATGGAATGATCTAGAACTTGAAACTTTGGATATAACATCTTTGAACACCTTTTATCATCATATCCAAACAACACCAGCATATCTTCAACCATGAAGAAATGTGGAGCACAACATTGAAAGCACCTCTGTCACACCGCATACTCTTTTATTCAAATTTTCTCAAAAGCACTTGGAAACCAAGTGAACTAACTACATCAAGAACACCAACACAACACTAAAACACCTTCTTATCATGACTAAACTAGAGGTTGACATGAAACCATAACATAGATTACAACATAGTGCAAAACACACCAAACATGACAACACCATCAATATTTCAACTTCCAATAATCTCCATATTGTTGACATCAATGGAAACACTAACAACATACTTGTAATAGTGTGGTGAGATAGAGAGAAGTAGGGAGAGAGAGGGAAGGAGGGAGAGGTAGAGAAAGAGATAGAGTGAGAGATATGTATAGAGTGTAGGGGATATAGAAAGAGTGAGTTGGAGAGAGGGAGAGAGAGAAAGATGATAGGAGACCATTTATTACTAAAATTTGAATAACTTTGAAAAAGTATGAGATTTTCTAAAACCTAGAATCTCCATTATAACTCCTAGAGATCTAAAACCATTCTCAAACATCATAAAACTATATACATGAAATATAACATCATAAAACTATATATTAAATATAACTTAAAGTATAAGAAAATAAATTTTCATATATAAATACCACTTACATTTAAATGTTAATTTCATGTATATAGTATAATGGGAAAAGAAAGAGAGAGATAGAGAGATTTTTTCTTCACACAAACATGATCTTGTTATAGCGTGCTCACCTTCTGTGAAGAGAAAGGGAGGGAGTGTGAGGAGATCCATTTCTCTTCAAAGAAATGTGAGCAGACTATAGCATGCTCATGTTATTACCTACTTTGGGAATTTCCAACCCTTAGGGTTGGATTTTCCTTGGGCATCCAACCCAAAGGGTTGGATTTACATGTCAACAACCACATAAGTGTTTTTATATTTTTTAAAATGGAATGATTTTGAGCATTTTCTCCATCAGGTTTGCATGCCTTTTAATGTCATTAAAAATAGCATAGTAATGTCGATCTCCCTCTTAAATTTCTAACCATGTAACCATTTTTATGTTTCAAATATTTTAAGTTTCTGATCTTTAATTTATTTTTCTAGAGTCCCCATTTCTTGTCAAAAATCTACTTATTGTATTTTTGGTCTCATTTTTACCAATTCATCAAAATTTGAAATAAATTACATTTTTACAAACTAGACTCTATTCTTTGCACATTCAAAAAAAAAAAATTGATTAGTTTCCAAAAAATATAGTAGGGAGCATGCTGAATTTTTTATTTTTCAAGATCTTTGTGGACTTTGAAAATTATTAGAAATATATATTCATTAAAAACTTAGTAGAAATATTGAGCATAAGTTACATGGTGTTAGCTATGTTATCACTAAAGTGGTTTTTGAAATGCTAAAAAACTATAACATTTTAAGGGGCCCACACCAGGCGCTATGTTTTTATTCATAAAAATGGGAGAACTTTGTGTGCCCCACTATTTGAGCCCCTTAATCTCCAACATTTAAAAAAAAAACTAGTTTATAAATTATATTTACATAACTAAAAATCTAGTTCTTGTTGTGTCTCCAATTTTTGAGTGTACATATCTTCAATTTCTCATCCAATATCAATTTTCTTGATTTAAAAAAAACCATGTCAACTTAAGACTCCCTTTTGGTCCCCCATTTCCCTACATATGCCCCACTATATTACAAGAAACCCATGGTAAGCAAGAAATGACTAGGTAAGATGTCAAAAAGGTCTATATGTGTGAGATAACATCCAAAATGAGAAGGGATTAAAAATTTTGTGATTTTTAAATAATAGTTTTGAACTATAAAAAGAAAGCTAGAAAAAATTGAAGGAGGTTTAGAAAATTAAAATCAAAACATTGAAGGGATGTGTAGATTTTTCAATGGTGTACTAGAACTTGGAAAATGAGGTTTTTGGTATATAGATGGGCTAAGATGACAAAATAACTTGTAGAATACACTCAGACACAAAGGAAAATAATAATAGTGTTTTAGAGAGTCAAACACACATAGAAAAATACGTCTAATGTAAATAGAGCACACAAATAATAAAATCTAATCTAAAGAACAATAATTTTATCAATATAACAAACCAATTCTACTAACAAATATAGCATAAATAAAGAAAAAAGAAGAATCCAACCTAGAAGTTGAGTTCTTATAGAGCTAAAGTACATTTGGTTAAGAAATCTAATATTTTTCTTAAAATAAATGCCTATAATTTTTCCTACCTCATATAAGTCATCATCCAACCAATCTTAAGTATTGATAGGGTGTGGTGATAGAAAAATTTAGGTCAAGGACATGCCTATTAGAGTTTTCAAATATTGAAATCATAAGTGTTGATCTCACCCCTCAGATTGTTTGTCCTTGATGACAAAGTAACAAATGATGCAATGGTATCTCAGAATGATTGACATATCCTATTATGACTCATGGCATTTTGGCATTGACATTGTGATACTTGATTCAGTCTTGGCCTACTCTTGATCTATTCATGTTCTAGCATTCAGTACTTTGGCTATGAACACTATTATGGCTTTGGTTTACATTCAGATTTGTTATATCTTGTGGTAATGATCAGGTTGAGCTTTATGTGTAGATAAAGGTTATTTTTTTTATACAAGTATATGGCATGGCTATTCAAGTATATATTTTTAGTAATTCATTATCAGTTGGATTTTAGTTTCATTGATACTTATCAGGTTGTTCACTGGCATCATTCGTATATGAGGTTTCTATTCACTCTTCAGTTGGTTTTGTAATTTCACGGCTCTCTCACATTATCTTGGTGTCACTTGTTAGAACACAGTGAGTGACATATATGGAGTCTTCATTCGGTTATATGGTTCAGATTGGCTTGATATCATAATCAATTTCTAAAGGTGAACTTTGATTATCGTAGAGTTAATTGTATGCGTCTTGGTAAAAATCACCTCTATGGCTCCAAGGTAATATCATGGCAATGTTATAATGTTGATTTGAGGCATTAGCTTGACTTAATTACATTTGTAAATGACTTAGAATGAAGTCATATTTAATTCGGGTCCTATAATTGTTGATTTATTAGGCCTTAAGGTCGACAGGAAGCTTGTGGAAGTCACTTTGAAGTGACAAGGAATCAACATATTTGAAAAGAGTTGAAATTGCATGGTAATAATGTTAATTATTATGTCAGACTTATTGCATGGTATTAAGTTTATGTGAACTAAATGTTTGAAGCTGTGAACTTGAAAAATCAATTATTATTTGATAACGAATAAGGTTTCCTTTCGGACTTAAATATGGTATTATGATTTATCAAAATCATCAAATGCAAATGGATCGAAGGAGTTTAGGGCAACTATTTTTGTCATTATTTTTTAGAAGGGTTTGAAACCCTAGCCTCACCGTCACCATGGGTGTCAAGTTTATGTCGTTATTCTCCTTTATGCAACTAAATGAACAGGTGTTGAAGCTCTCTGTAAGAGCTATAAAGCTGTTTGAAATTTGCTTCATCATTTCACTGAGGGTATGGACTTGAGCATGGAAGGATTATGTTGATTTGTTGAACAGTTGGGTTGGTAACGTTCTCACAATAGATTTATCAGGTTCATTTTCAGTTTCTTTGAAGATCTTCAGGTATTCAATTCTCTCATTGGTGAAAGTTTCGAAGAGTTCTCACTATTTGGTTTATTCTCATGCCTTGTCTAGAATATTTTCCATCATTTTGATGATTATTTGTATCAAATCTGCAATTAGTCTTGCTGCTCGAATTAGATAAGGTGAAAAAGGTTTATTTATCTGAAAATGATACATTTAGTTTGGTTACTCTACATTTCTCATGGTGGGTGGTTTGAAAACATTATTTATTTTGTTCATCATGATAAGGGTTTGGTCACATTTCTTCTAGCATTTGCAGTTACTGTAGTTTTGTTTTCTATTCAAATGGAAAAAGGTTTTTGAGGGTATTTTTCCAGAAGGGTATCTAAAATATGAATTATTATTGCATACATTTTTAATAGATGTTATGACATGCAAATCTATTATTCTTTTAGAGTTCTGGTTTCTAATACAAAAAATGATATTTTGTTTACTTTTTGAAGAAAACCCTTGTGTGAAGTTTCAAAAATGATGGTCTCCACCTATCACAACCCTTGAGGGGTTCAAAGTCATTTTACTTAAAATACACCTTCTTGCCCATTTTGTCAGAAGAAATATTTTCTTTTGGATACTTCTCTGAATCTCTGTTATACCTGGCATATATTCGACAGAAGATTTGTATTATCTAGATACCCCTATTGAAGTCTAAAAAGAGAAGAAATACAATGTTGTAAAGTGACCAAATAAGAGTGTGATTGAACTCAATTTTGTATTTTGTCTATTCATGAGAGACATATTTGATAAATCTGTTGTAGAAAATTTGAAGAAACATAAATGCAGTATGAGAAGTCTTGATATGGGAATATGTCTAGAATTTTTAAGGTTCAACTGAGAACCTTGAGGATTTTAGGGGTATTCATTTGAGAGGCTCTTGTGAGTTAAAAGAGAAACAAAGAGATTCTTTGTGTTATTATAATTCTATAAACTGAAAAGGGGTTGGTGCTCCTTGAGTTGGTGCTTAGAAATTAGCCTATAAGACATTCTAAGTAGTGGTTTTTGAAATTAAGCCAGTAAGGTAATTTAGGAGTGGTTTTTCTACCCCAGGAGGGTTTTCCACTCAGCAAATTCTTTGTCTTATGGTCTCAATTGATTTGATGTGATAATGCTTCATGACTGTGATGTTTTTATGAGTAGGTTTTCTTATTAGTCTAAGCTTGGTTGAATTTTAGTCCCTTCATCGCTGCAAATGTTCATATCAAAATGTTTTACATAAGTGTTATATCATTGTTAAAGATTTAGATTCAAAAGAAAGCCTAAATGTATTCATTTGTTTTAGAGCTCAATAATTTTTTTGGTGAACTAAAGCTCTTTGTTGTTTCATGTGTATCATATCTCATCCCATTGCACAGTTGATTTTGTATCTCATAAGTCTGCATTGAAATTTGGTAATCCTAAAGTGTTTAAACAATGTCAATCATCTATTTTGCAATTTCAAGATAAATCTCACAAGAATTAAAAGTCTTGATTAAAGTTTAAAAAGATTTAGACACAGATTCAGCCCCCCCTCTCTCAGTGTCTGTCCATACTCCAACACTAAGTTGATTGTATTTCCTTACATTTGGAGGTGATGATTCTTAAAATTTACTTCAAAATATATTTAATAAAACATATGGTTAATGAGAGAGACATTACCAAGATCCTAGATGTGGTAATGGGAAGTTCTAACAAATAAATTTTTAAGAAGAGGCAACCTTGGCATTTAAAATTCATTGTTTTCATATGTTAGGTGAAACCATTGTTAGTAGTATATAAGTACTTTTGAGCTTTCCATGGTTTTCATGAAACCATTGTGACAAAAATTAAACTATTTATGTAGTTACAATGGCCACCATGATAATTTTAAAACTAGTACCTAAGGAGAGTGGTGGTTTTTCCATAGTAGGTAAAAATAATATATTCCAAAGTAAAAAGGTTTAGATTTTGTCATCATAACACTAAGGTAAAAGAGGTTTAGACACATGCTAATGTAGGTCAAGAAATTAATCTAGGTGAACAAAAAATAAGGATATTGGACAACTAGTTAGTTTTTATATTGTTATACAAGGTGTGTACTAAGCATAATATTATTTCCAAACTAGATTGTTGACCCATTACAATGGCATGCATAAATGGGTATATAAAGACACAAGCAAAAAGGTTGATGTTTGAAAGGGCCATAATATATATATATATATATGATTTAGAGGACAATTTTTTTCACTAGTATTTCATAATTCGATCTCTCAAGTCATTAAGAATATTACCACCATTCTCTTTTTTAATGAAATATCATATTAAAACTAAGGTGAAGCCTATATTCAAATCCTCAAAAAGATGGGTGACATAGGTTCATGACCCAAATTAAAACTATAAGAATTCAAGGGTAAAATAAATATGTGACCCAAAAAATAGAAAAAACCATAACAAAATGATATCATGGCTCCACAAGGTAAAAAATTGCCAAGTTACTGATTCAGTAGAATAAAAAAAAAATCAATAAAAATCTTGTCACAAGTGTAGCTCTAATATTCGGTGAGGGATCTTTCCTATCAAGGTTTCCCACCCACCACCTATAAAATTAAAAAACCCTTGATCTTCCACATGCTTACATATATAGTAAGAGCTTCATTGCCACCTTCCTCTAGATATTCTTGTGGAAAAATTAAGAGCAACAATTGTGGTCCTTGTGTCTAGGTTAACCCTTAAAGGAAGCATTCAATATATGTTCATTTTTTTCTATGATTTATTATGAAAAATCAATATGGTATTAATGAATCAATATAGGAGTTTGGATGTTGTTCATGACATAGTGTTATGGTTAAGTTGTGGGATTGTTTTTGTTTCCACCAAGGTTCAAAATTATGTTGGGCCATTGTGATCACATTTATTTTGCCCTTGCTGATCCAATGTTCTCATAGGATTGAACATAATTTTTAAATTTGTTGGTGTTCATGCCCTTATATTCATGCTTCAAACCCTCACTAGGTCGGTGTCCTCACAAGTTGTGTGCCCTTGTTGGGCTATTAGGCTTGTAAATTTGGACTAATCACATTAATGCAATGTGTTCATATTGAGGATGAGGTCCCCCATTTGCGGCCTCATCTGGCTCAAGCTAGGATAAAATTTTTTAGGTATCAATCCAAAAATATATATATATGATTTTGGGTACTTACAATGAAATTTCTCTTTCAATTATAAGCATGCAATCATAATTGTGTAAGAAATTTTCATAATATGGTGTTATTTTCATAGAACTAAACATCATTTGATTTGTTAATCTCATCGCATGAAGGGTATGGTCACATGACATTTATACATTTTCATGTTGTTATAATACATTTTATATTTTATGTTTTGAATGTCTTGGTCAACCTTTCCCTAGCCAATGTTTTCCTTATATGTGAGGCATTGTAATTGTATATAAGTATATTATGATAATAAAAAGGAAATTAGGCATTCAATTATATTCAAGAAATTATGCATCTAACAATGTGTTTGGAACATAAAATTAATGAAGTTGAATTTCTTTTAATTTTTAAATTAATACATTTTTAAGGTGACTTATTATAGAAACGAATATTATTTTAATATTAGCTTTTATAAAAAAAAATCAAGAAAATTGTTTATTAATTAACTATAAATATGTATTCCTATTAATTATTCAATAAAATTTACTAATTATATAAAAAGAAAATTATATATTCAATATTCCAAAATACGTGTTGATATATGATATCATCTAAACAAATAGAGTAAATATTACAGAGTTGAAGGCTTGAACTGTATAAAAAGTTTTATCTATACACATATGCTATACATGGATAAATTGTGATTTCTATAGAGTCAATACATATAGATCTAATATCTCCTTTGAAAGATCAAACTTGAAAGCTTGAAACTGCTAGTACAAGTATAAATCACCTAACCTGGAAAAATAGTGACATTAAACTTCAAATATTAGAAAGAATCACAATGTTAATATATGTCATAAAAATAGAGGATACAACATCAACATATTTCAAGTTTTCTAATAAAATTTTCCCATATTAGACCTTATATGAAGAAAAGCCTTAACATTCCTAAAAACATTAAGTCTAAAACTACCAAATAAGAGAGTAATAATTGTTATATTTCAGTTAAATTCAAGTATTTTAAACTAATGAACCTGTTATATGCTCTAAAAATCCAAATTCCAATCATTAAATGAAATATTTTTTATTTTTTCATTACATGATAAAATAATTATACAAGTACACTCATCTTAAAGTATAACAAGTTGCAGCCAAGATAATAACATAGTGTGATGGTTAAATTATGGTGTTGTGATTCTTTCCACCAAGGTTCAAATCCCTTCTAAGGTGTTATTTTTGAGTGTTCATATTGAGGATGAGGTCTTCCATCTGTGAACTCATTGATTCATAACTTTGATCAAAAGCATTTACCCCCATTTAAAGTTATTTAATTGAGAGGAGGCATGAATCCTAATGAAGGAATGATTTATTTATTTATTTTTCATTCTTCATAATTAGTTTAAGTTATTGTTCATTGTAATATCAAGGTTGTTGATAAGCATGAAAGTAAATACCTAGTCAAATAAACTATTTCTCCTATAGACAATCATTGCATTTCTTAATATTGGCATGTACATTTTATCTTTTCTGTATTTATCTTACTATTGTGTTTTAGTCTAAGTTCATAGAATAAAAAATTCCTAGGATTCGATATTTTTTTAATGGTCAAAACATCATGTAAAATATTATGCTCATATATTCTTAAATTTGGTGTTGAGAAAATTTTAAAATATCTAACACAATATACCTAATCTTTCAATCCTTTAATACAACATGTTTTCCATGTAGAAAATGAAAGGAAGTGCACTATCCATAATAAAATAAATTGTTGAGAGAGCATAGGGTTATGGTCTCATGGAGGAGGGTTTTTCAAATTGGGTGTTGTTGAGAGATTTTAGGAGTATATTATAAGTATAAGGTCTCATATATTTATTGTAATCTCATGTTATTTAATAAGTACCTTAAATTTTTATCCTCACAAATTTTAGAAAGTTGGTGATCTTGTTTTTTGTTAACAATTAATGCTAAAAAATAGTAATTTTTTCGCAATAATCAATGTTATAAATTATAGATGCATAGAATGTGACATAAAATATCTTAGATTGGTGTGAGAGATTTTCAAATTCATATGAAAATCATCCCCTAAATTTGAGAATTTAAATTTAGGAGCTCCTATTTTTAAAATAAGATTTTCCATCATTTTAAAAAATAGGAATAACATAATTACTTTTCTTTAAAATATAACATTGAAATTATTGATGTAAGAGAAAAATAAGTGTCAATCATTGTGAGGATCTCTTAGAGACAATGATATTAGTAGGATACAACAAGACAACAATGACCCTTTCTTAATGCTATTTTTTAATCAAAATAAGGCAAAATCTATGACACCAAATCAATTACTGGACATTATGACTAGTTTATTGGAAAATATTTAAACTTGAGTCAAAATTAAATTTTTACATGTCCTTTATCCCTAATTAATATCTCTTAGATCTAGAAACATCCCTTTTTGATGCAAGACAACTACCTCAGGACACCAAAACTAAGATATATATATATATATATAGCAATCTATAAATTTAAATTCAAACAACTTTGAAACTGCACTCAAACTCATGGAAGACATCTTTTTAAAAAATATTTTGAACCATCAAGCCAATGCCTTTTCAACTAAAAAAATTGGAAAATGAAATCCCCCACATTCATCTACAAGAAAATAAATAGTTCATATTTTTTCTCCCAATAATACCCCTCTAATTTCATAGTCAAAAACCTCAAAATCCCTTACTTCCTACTTTCAACAACAGAAAAAAATCAGCTTTAAATGATGGAATGAAATTCTTGAAGATCCAAATAAAATTTCCTCACAAAAATTGAGACTAAAAATGATGAAGAAACCAAAAGTTTAATTTCATTCCAATATGCTTGCAAAAATAATTATGTACAATAGCTTCCACATTCTCATACTATACCAATCTAGTAATACCAACCTATATGAAAACACAAGAAAACTTCATATTCTTCAGAAAACACCTACAGATAACCCAAAATTTGATTATTTCTTTTTCTTTGAATAGAAAAATGAACCTACAACACACATAAATTGACATAATATCCTCCTTCCTTCAAAAAAATTACGCCATTTTCTTGCATTCCTTGTATCTATTTTCCCTACCAAAAGCTTCTTAAACCCCATCAATTTATGCCTATCACTACTACATCATTTGTATGAAACTTCTAAAATAGTTTATGGTTTGTATGTGTCTCCTTCCAAGCTTTTCAAAACATTTCAAATTTTTCCATTTCATTAAGGAATGAGAAAGTTATAGCTATTTTTATGAGACTGGTTCTCTCAGATATGACTTTAGGCCATCTTTTTCGACTATGCCAGTCCATTTTTTAGAATACCCCCATTACCCCTTCTTGGATGTGGGTTTTCCTCTTGCAAGTATGTGTATTCAATTTTAATTCAAAATTGGTCCTCCCACCTCACAACCCACTCTATCCACTTCCCTCAATGCCCTACATTCCAATCTTGCAACCAAATTTTCAAAGTGGAGTTACAAAGCATATTAATTGCCCACTCCAAGCTTGGGTGTGGGATTTTCCTTTTTTGAAAATTAACATCTTTCAACAATTGAAAAATTAATCAATAAATAATATAATTTTCCCACAATTCGTCACCAAAACCTACTATGTTGGAGGAGTTGATAATTTCAATAATTTGTGCCTGAAACCAAAAATCAAAACAAAACAAAAGAATAAAAGTTTAAAATAATTTTGGTTGTGCAAGATTGTCTATGCACCCATATTCTCTTGCATCAAGCACACTAGGTATAAATTTTGTGAGAATAGACTCACAAAAGTGGAGTTGAATAGTAGAACCATTCTTTTATATTGCAAGCAATCTGTAGTGAACTCCATCACTATCCAAAGTGCACATGAAATTAATTCTTCTTCCTCTTCTTCTAGCACTTCACCAACACAAGCAACATCCTCTTCCACAACTTTGTTCACCATTGTTCTCTCCTCTCATGGATTCACATTCACCATGTATTTTCCTCCTCCACCAAATACACTCTACTCTCCTCTTCTCATTCATAGGTTCAATCTCACCATAGATTGACCACCTCCACCAAGCTCCACTTGCATCATCCATACATAGATTTTCAACTTCATAATCTATCTTACTATTTACTTGCACTAGCTCCTTATTTAAACCATAACAATATGAAATTTCAATTCAACCTCCTCTTCACTAAATTCAAGAAAATTCAACTTTACATATTTCTCTTTCGATGTCACATCATCCTTTTCTTCATCTTGCATTGCGAATTCCTAACACTCCATCGCTGCAACTACATCCTCTACTACTGCTATTTCATTAATAACTGCAATTTCTTCATGTTCTTCCACTGCAATCACAATTACATCTTCATCCTTTATAGGGGATTCCCTCACTTCTTTTTTCTTCTATCTTCGGCTACAACACTCATTTTCTATACTCTTCTTCTCGTTGTCCTCTTTATTCATCTCACTTTTATTCACCAATATCCTCTCATAGTTTCCAATATTCTTCTTCAATTTATCTATCCTCATCTTGATCTTTCTCAATTCCTCATAGACCATTTGTCCCATCTTCTCAAACTTCTCATTTTCTACCTTCCCCCAATATTGTTCCCGAAATAATATTCTCATGGGTCTCCTCATGACCCACCCCATCTTGTATGTTGCAATATCACCTCAAATCACATGCTTTGCATTTACATGGATTTTCCCTCTTGGATTTAAATTTCTTAGGAATCCTCACACACCAACAAAAATTCTCTTGAGCTTCTGGACAATTCTATTGCACTTCCTATATCCACCCACCGGTCCTAGCATAAGCTGCCTCAAGTTCAACGATATGCTTATGCACTCGAAACCTATAGCTCTGATATTATTTTATGCAAGAAAACTACCTCAAGACACCAAAAATAAGAGATAGATATAGCAACCAATGAATTGAATTTCAAACAACTCTAAAAATACACTCAAACTCATGGCAAACCTCTTTTTGAAAATTACTTTGAACCATCAAACCAATGAATTTTCAACTGAAAACTTGGAAAATGAAAGCCTCCACATTAATCTACAAGAAAATAAATAGTTCAAAAAAATTCTCCCAACAATACCCCTCTAATTTCATAGTCAAAAACCTCAAAAACCCTTACTTCCCATATTCAATGATAGAAAAAGATCACCTTTAAATGATGAAATGAAATTCTTGAAGATCCAGATTAAATTTCCTCACACAAATTGAGACTACGAATAATTAAGAAACCTAAATTTTTATTTCATTCCAATATTCTTGCAACAACAATGATGTACAATAGCTTCCACATTGTCATACTATGCCAATCCAATAATACCAACCTATAGCCAAACACAAGAAAACTTCATATTCTCAAGAAAACACCTATAGGTAACCCAAAATTTGATTATTACTTTCTTTAAATAGAAAAAGGAACATACAACACAAATCAATTGATATGAAATCCTCCCTCCCTCAAAACAACCACCATTTTCTCACATTCCATGCCAAAAGATTTTTAAAACTCGTCACTTTATACCTATCACTGCTACCTCATTTGTACAAATCTTCTAAAATGGTTTTTGGGTTTTATACGTCTCCTTCTCATATTTTTGAAATATTTCTAATTTTTCCATTTCATTAATGAATGAGAAAGTTATGTCTATTTTTTTGAAACTCATTATAATCTCTGATATGGCTTCAAACCTATTGGGGATACAGGATGGGTTTGTCACCATAGAACACGTCTAAGACAACAGTGCCTTAGTGATTTTCATTTCTTCAAATCACATCAAAGACACAAAATATGCCATAAAGTAGAAGCAGGCTTAGTTGATCCCCCATTAATCTTTCTGAGAAAATTAAATGCTTAACAAGATAGCAGATTCAACACAAGCATAGATTCAAGAACATGAATCAAACAACATGAAAGACAAACATATGGACACACAAATTCATGTGGGGAAAACCTTTTTAGGTAAAAAACCCCACCCTCCAAAACACTCAGTTCACTTGTATTATTCAGTAAAAAAAACTAGTTACAATACAAACACAGAGCTATTCTTTTCAGGAGATTACATCTTGTCCATCAGGAGAAAGCATGCAACACAAAAATACAAAACCTTCACACAACTACAATGTCTTCAAAAGACATACCATGTAGATTCTCTTCAGCTCCTCAATTGACTATCACAACCAACCTCATGGCCAACCCAGCCACACAGCCTCCACTGGTTCACATCTTCGCAAAACTGAGAGACAAAGTGTTCACGGTCAGGACCACATGAACACTCTCTCTGCCTCTCACTCAAAAATGCTCTTCTCTCATCTATCATGCACACAAGATTACTTAATCTCTTACCGTGCACCAACCTGTTTTTCCTGTCTAAACAATCAACTATCATCAGGATACTCACTAAAAAATCTTCTTGCATCAGGCCACCTAGGCATTCAATTCCTTGCCTCAAATGGGTCCTCTCTTCAGCTGCAAACTTGGCTTGCAATAAATTTCATACATTGTTTTGGATTCTAGCCAATCAACATCCTGACGCTGATCCATGTGTCACCTTTCTGTTCGTTCGCTGCTTTGACCTCTAATCAAACTCGGTCAAGCTCAGTCGGTCGAGCTCCAAGCTCACCTCTGCCATCCACCGTACTACCACTCTGAGTCCAAACACCCACCACGGTATGGCAATGAGCCCATGTCAACCCTCAGCCTCCAACAGTGCTACCGCTGAGCTTTGTCAACCCGGCTGCGGTATTGTGATGAGCTCATCCGAGCTCACCTGCACTCTACCCGCGTTACCACCGAGCCCACTAAGCCACCCCATAGTGAGGCAGTGAACACACCTGAGCTCCAACACTGTCTACCCCACGCTACCGAGCCCATACCGCTAAACAACCGTGGCAAGGTGGTGACCACCAACACAAACCACTAAACGGTCAATCGTGCTATCACAGGGGGCGCCAAGCCACACCGCAGTAGGGCGGTGACTGCCAGGCAGACTGCCAACGGTCTTACCGTGGCCACCGTGGTGAGACATCTCACCACCCACGGTAAGGCGGTAACCGCTTTCGCTGACCGCCAACCATCCACCGCAACCACCACGGCTTCCCTGAGCACCGTCTATGGTAAGGCGGTAACTATCACCAGACCGTCCCCCTTCAACCGCCATTTGCTACCGCACCACCGTGCCACCAACGAGCAACCTCCATGGTAAGGCAGTAAGGCCTTGCTCTGCCAACATGCCGCCAACCGCGCTACCTCGCCACCTCCGAGCAACCCCTATGGTGTGGTGGTAACCACCACACCAACTGTCACCGCTCACCATGCCACCGCCAGTCTAGAAGAACACCATCACAGTAAGGCAGTAACACCACCCAACCACTAGACCAAGCAAGGTGGCCTGCAGTAAACTGCACAATTGCGCCACCAAGGAAATCTTGTAGCGGTATGGCGTTAAAGGCCAGAAACAGGGCTCCAAGGAAAAATGGAAGTCCAAGCTAGGAATATGAGGCATAAATATCCAACAAGACCATATTTTTCTACCATGCCAATCCACTTTCAAAATACCCCCCTTACCCCTTCTTGGACATGGGTTTTCCTCTTTTAGGTATGTGCATTCAATTGTAATTCAAAATTGATCTTTCCACCTCACAACCCACTCTCTCCATTTCCTCTGATTCCCTATATTCCAATATTGCAACAAAATGCAATTTCAAATTTTCAAAGTGGAGTTACAAATCATTTTAATTACCCCACTCCAAGATTGGGTGTAGGATTTTCCTTTTTCACAAATTAACATCTTTCAACAATTTTAAAATGAATCAATTAAAAAATTCAATTTTCCCACAATCCATCACCAAATTCTACTATGTTGGAGGAGTTGAGAATTTCAATAATTTGTGCCTACAACCAAAAATCAAAATGAAACACAAGAATAAAAGTTTAAAATACTTCTGGTTGTGTAGGATTATTTGTGCACTAGGATGCTCCTACATCACTTTCTTTCTTTTCTCTTGATCAAAAGTGGAAAAGACAATATGCAATTATAATGAGAAGAAGAAATTTATATAAGGGTATGTGCAGGATCATCATTGAAAAAAAAGGCCCTTAAGTGGCAATAAAAAGTCAGAAAATCAGAGTTAGACAACTTGACGTAAAAATTTGAATAAGTTATCTATATTATTTCAAAAAAATGTAAAAATAGAATCTAAAGAAAATTGAATGTAGTTTCTAAATTACTAGATCTTTATTTTATTTTTTAAATATATTTGGTGAAAATTTGAAATTTCAATGCAGTAGTACTTAAATTTTAGGGTAAAAATAAGAAGTATGTGTCTGTCTGACCACCCTAACCACAATAAAATGATAATATTTTTTTATAAGATTTTATATATAAGTAGAGGACTCATGTATCGATGTGATGCCTATTTTTTTATAATTTTTTTCCAAGTAAATAATTAATTATGAATTTTTTATTACAACTTCTAAAAAATATAATAGCTCGTCTATCTAACCACCTTAACTTGGTCAAAAATTCATGAAATTAAATTTGATATTTTTTAATCCTATAGTATGAGAAGCATAGTGACGCATGTTTCAGATTCAAAAAATGTGATATCGTTTGAAAGTTATAGATGTTTTTCAATCAGCCTATCAATCAGGACTTTATTCGTGATTCTAAAAGAAAATGAATAATAATTATTTATTAAATCAAAAGTAAAGAATAATTTATATTGGTGGAAAGCTGAGAATCTCCTCTAAAAACCCTTTTTGTTTCATCAATTTTGGGTTAAAAAAAGTCGTCAACCACATGAGCAATCATATCACTTACATATCGCCACTTTTTGGCCCATCATGATACTGCACATACCCATAAGCATTTGGAGATTGGATGCAAAAATTTGTAGAGAGAAGAAACATACAATAGTCCAACCCTAAAGATGAAACAAAAAACTAGAGGAAGAAAATAATTTACCTTCACACCTACTACTAGATCAAGTGCCGTCAAATATTACAAGCAATGAAGAAACATGAATATGGAGCTCGTCTTCCACATGTTTGAGTGGGGTATGGAGGGAATTAAAAAATAGTAATTGTTAAAGATATTATCACCAATCACCACTTTCACCACTTTCAAATGATCTAAACTAGGAAGATAACCTAAAGGAGAATCATATATGAGACCAAACCTCATATTTGGAAGGGCCAATGAAATGGTAGGGAAATAAACTAGGTCATCTTTCAAGAAAAGAAATACCCATTTCTACTACAACTACCAAACTTTTTTTAACTTGGGAGGCTTCATTTTTGAAGTCCAAATTTGATTATTTTAATAGAAAGAATTTTATTTAAGGAAATTTATTATTGGTAGGTCAAAACCAAAAATAGGTGAAAAATAATAGGGAAAAATAGACATGTAGTTGTAGAGACAAAGGAGAAGAGAAAAATACAACACCAATAGCTACAAGGGAGAAAAAACCAACAAATCTAGAGACCATATGTATACTAGAGCAATAGTATCTATAGAAGGAGATTACATAATAGTTCCAAAGTGAGCATACCTAATAGATCTAACAAGAGCATAGAAAGTACCAATTAGAACTATTTATAAATATTTTGTTTTATTTTTGTAAATATATTATATAATTTTCTATATAAATAAAATATATATTATTTGAGCTTAATAGAGTTACATCTTCTTCTTTTTTGAGAAACTGATGATGGGTTGGCCAAAGAGGGGCTACTAGATCAGTTTGTAGATCATTCTAGTAGTAAATGGAAGGTCCTATATTTGAGTTCTAGTTGATCCATGAAAAGCTCAACATGTGGTATTCGAGCCAAACTAGGAGCCCCAAGAACCTAAATTGTGGCTTAAAGGGGGTGTTTGAAATAATCCACACTTGAATTGATGATGGGCTATCTAAATAGGATCCAATAGCTGGTAGAGCACTCCGATAAAAAATTGATGGTCCTAGGTTTGAGTCATAGTTGCCCATAAAAATTCAACACTTTTAAGTCTCTATAGTCTCCATATCTTGTCTTGTTTATTTTATTTTTCTATCAATTTCATGTATAAGATCCAAAGGTTTTATTTTTATTTTAGTAATTAGTGCTTTAGGTATTAGATTTTTTGTATTTTTAGTTTCTAGCAAGGTTGGAATAAACATTCAAATTTAGTAACACGCACTAATGTTTGATGAAAAAAATTACAATGTGTGATCAAAGAAAATGAAAATTATTTCAGTGGTTAATGATATGTGGGAACTAGTTTTGAATAGATTCAGAAGTGTACTATACCGAACAACATATGCAACCCTCATAAATTCTTAAAAGACCAACTCAAAGAGACTAGGAGGAAGGATGCAAAATCCCTAAGAATTATTGAAGTAGCAATTGCAAAGGCCATTTTCTTTAGAACAACAATGGCTAACTAATTAAAGGAGGCATTATTTTTTTTTAATTATTTTAAGGGAATTGATAAGGTGAGACTTGTTAAAATCCAACTACTTTGAGAGAGAATTTTGAATTTAGGCTGCCATATAAGAACTTTTACCTTAATAAATTAGTTAAAGATTAATGGTGAAGTTATATAAGAGTAGAGGGTTGTTGAAAATATACTTAGGAGTTTACCCTCAAGATTTGAACCAATTTGGTCATTGAAATAAAAGAGACCAAATACCTATCCAAAATGATTGTAGATGATTTGATGGGATCACTTCAAACCCACAATCAATACCTAAATAATTTAAATCTTCTTCCCTATAGAAATTATTCAAATCTCATGTCAATGTAAGAGGAAATTAGAGAGGAAGAACTAGCTCTGGAAGAAACTCTAGAGGTAGGGGAAGACGTACCTCCAAAAGAGGCAACTCCAGAAGAGAAAATAACCAAGAGGGAATAAGAAGCTCATATCCAAACCCTCAAAATAATAAAAATAAGATTAGCTCAAATCAAGAGTATGCAAAAATTAATGTTCAATATTACTATCCCAAATTTAATATCTTGTAAGTTAATGTAGAAAAAGGCAATGCATGACTAGTCAAAATAAAATTCAAACGTGGCTAATGAGAAGGAGACTAAATTTGAATAGTTAACAATTTTTTTTATCTTGTGCAACATTGTTAAATAGATTAGTGTTGAAGTTTGGTAAATAGATACTAGATTTATGAACCACAAGTGGAAATGAAAACTTATTCTCATTCATTTATAAGAATGTCTAGTTTGAGATAAAATGGGACATAATGAAATAGTTTGAATTGAAAAAGGGTATCTCATGATCCACACCAAACATGATGAGAAAAGAGGAATAAAGAATGTTTATTATGCCTCAAGAATAAATAATAATCTCCTAAGTGCTGGACTAGTAGTCCAAAAATGCTATAAATTGTTAATGGAAAATGGAGAGTGCATTATCTTTTATAAAAATGGGAGAAAGAACAAGATTAAAGTAGTCTAGATGACAAAGAATCAAACTTTTCCTCTATGAATGCAAAAAAAAATCTCTACGCAATTTATAGTTACTCCTTCCAAGAAAATGAAGAGTACAACATTAGAACAAGAATCCTTTAAGATAGTTCTCAAATACCCCTCCAAGCTTTGGCATTTGAGGTATGTATATTTACATTATTTTGGAATTAGTCTTTTGTCCAAGAAGGATATGTGCAGGGGGTTACCAACCACAATAGATCCTAATATATATTATAAATCTTGTATTTTAAGAAAATAACATAGGTATTCCTTTTATTAGGGAAGTCTAGGAGGTAAAAAAGGACCATTGCAGTTGGTGCATTTAGACTTATGTGACCACCAAAAATCTCACACCCTAGGTAGAAATCATTATTTTACTACCTTCATTGATGAATAGACAACAAAAAGACATGTGCCTACTTCTTGAAGCACAAATTTGAAGCCTTTGAGAAGTTCAAATATTTTAAGGAACTGACTAAGAAGCAATGTAAACATTATATCAAGGTCCTTAGATCATAGAGGGCAAAAGGGTGTTCCTATAAATGATTTTTAATTTTTTTCAAGAATGAAGGATTTACGAAAGATTTTACAATGATGCCTATACTCCATAGTAAAATTAAGTAGTAGAGATAAATAATAGATGCCTCGTAAAGGTTGTAAATGAAAATATTCCATAAGAAGCATAAAAATTTTACAAATGGAGCATTGAGACCTCAAAGTTTTTGGGTGTTTAGCATATGCATTTGTACCCAAGGAAACATGGAAAAAATAGATGATAGAGGAGAAATATGTATTGGCTATAGTGAATAATCCAAGGCATAAAAAATGTATAACCTTATCACTAAGTAGCTTAATCATTAAGGATGTTGAATTCACAAAAAATGAATCATGACATGTTATGGAAACCTCCTCAGGTATCTCAATAATGATACCCATAAATGATGAAGTAAATGAAAATAAATGAGGTGTATCTTCAACAATCCCAAAGACCTCGATTTAGCTTTGGAGATCACTTACAGTAGATTCAAATACCAAAAATAAACTTCAAATACCATCTACAATCTAGATTTGAATCCCAACAAATAGCTTCAAAGATTATCTATATATTAGTTCTAGATTCCACTAATCAACTTCAAATACATACTTCAAAATCAAGCAACTCCAACATTGAGAACATAGATTCAATTCTCATCTTGCTAATGCCAAGAAAAAAATCTTGAGAGAGATTAATTAAAATTCAAGGCATGATCTGATGAAAATACTATATATTGTGAAAATATATCATCAATAGCATTGACATGAAATAAATTTTTCATGGATGAAGTAAGTATATTAAAATTTTCTCATTTCATATGGGATCTCTCGAACATGGAAAAATAAAAGTTCAATTTTATACATTTTAGTAGCTTAGCTTGCAAATATTTTCACCAAGCGAGTCACAAAAGATAATTTTGAATACCTAAGAAGTAGTTTAGGCATCATGTCCATTTAGTGGTACCAACTTTGGAGCCTTCACAGTCAGCTTTGGAAGTTATATATAGTTAATTTTGAGAAGCACTAGAAGCTCAACTCTAGAAAGTCAACTCTAAAGGTTCAAGTCCAAAAAGTCAAGTCTAGAAGATCAACTTCAGAGGACATTTGCACTTTAGCTCTAGAAGTGTACAATTTAGCTCTATAAATATACAATTAGCATGAAGGAGACTCAAGATTAAGGGTAAATATTGAAAATACATTTAACCATGAGTTAGAGAATCAAATTTTAGCACATATTTTATCTTTGACCAAGATCTTGAATTTGGAAACATACCTTCCTATTGCAACTACCAAATTTCAATTATTTTAGGGGGGCTCTATTTTTTATGCCCGTATTTAATTTAAGTTTTGAATAGAAATATTTTTTTCTAGGATTAAAATTAATTCTTGGTAGCTGGAAATCAAAATGAAATGAAGAAAAAGAGAGGTGAAAATAAAGATGCAATTGTATATAGAAAAGAGAATAAAAAAATACAACATCAACAACAACAAGGAAGAACAAGCCAACAAATTTAGAGAATATATGTAGATCAACAAAAATATCTCTAGAAAGAGTATACACAACAACTCAAAAATGAGCATACCTAATAGATCTAGAGATAGCATAGAAAGAGGCAAATAAAACTAATTATAAATATTTTGTATTTTTTTTAGACTTTTTGTACAAAGTTTGACATAAATAGAAAATATGTTATCTAAGTTTAATAGATTTGTCTCCTTGATCTTCGTAGTATCCATTGCAACTGGTCTTTCTTTTTTATTTTTCCATCACAATTGAGGGAAATTTGAAGGAAGAGGTAGAGGAGAGAAAAAGAAGACATAAAGAAAGAAGCAATAGAAATAGAAATAGACTACTCAAAGAGAAGGAGATGTTAGTTCTAGAGGATGTGACCTTACTAGGTAATATTGAGATTGGTAAGGAGGATTATCCTTGCATTCAAACTAGGATTAAAATGAAGAAAGGTGGAATGACTTCAATCAAAGAGCTTAACGATGTGGTTAAGATGTATGAAAAAGACATTGCCAGTGATGTGGAGGTAGTAAGAATCCTTAAGAATTTGCAGTAGTATTTGTCTCTCTATTTTTGTTTATATTTTTTGTCTCTTGATTGATGTTTGTCTATTGTTGGTTTAGTTGATGGTTGGTGATTTTCTTAGGGGATTCTTGGTTTCAATTTTTTTATTTAAATAGAAATCTTCTCCTTTTGTACAAGGTTTCAAGACCCCTTAAAAACCTATTTTCCTAATAAAAACTAGTAATAGAAATAAATATGGACTAAAAATATAATTTATATTTCATATAATTCAAAATACAAATGTGATTACATTCAAAAAGTTGATTCTCTCTTCTTTTTCTTAGAAAATAACATGAAAATAAAAATCCCATGTTCTTTGGTTGTTCATTCTTCCTTTTCTTTTTTTTCTCTTTTACATTTTTTTCATTCATAACAAAAGACTACGTAAAACCTACATATATGGTTGAGAAAAACTAACTAAAAACTAAAAAAATTAATTATAATTAATATCATGGTATTTTTAGCATAGGAAAACTTGAGGACAAATATTTCAAAAATTAATTCATAATCAAAATTTCCTTGATGCAGTGGATGAGAAGGAAGAATGAAATGGATTTGAGTTGGTGAAACAAAGTCTTGCATGCTTGAGTGGATGAAAAAGACAAGCTAAAGGTGCTAAGAATGAAGGGGTCTATGGAGGATTTTAATGAGGTGGTTGTGATTAATTTGCAACTCCCCCTAAATAACAACTATTGACATCCATAATGCCCAAGCTATCTCTTTAATGGACAAAAAATTCCTTTCCCAATATTTTGGTAAATATATTTGCATACTATTCTTTAGACCTATAATGGTCCAAAAAAATTCATCCATCATTGATCAACTCCCTTATGAAATGGTACCTTGTGTTAATTTATTTACTTCTCATATGAAAAATGAGTTTTTGGACAGTGCTATTGTAGATTTTTCACAATATGTTTTCGATGCTTCTTTTGTTTATGCCTTAGGTCTCTTAGTACTCTTCTCATCAAAATAATTTGACATGCTACCTCTGTTGCTACTACATATTCATCTTCAACTATGGAAAGAGAAACAATGGGTTGTTTCTTGGAAGCCAATGAAATGACTCCCAAACCCAAATTAAATACATATCCTAATGTTCTCTTTCTATCAACCACAATTCCTACCCAATCACTATTTGTATATCCAATTAACTTAAACTCATTTGTTGTAGTCTACAAGATACCATATCCGTTTGCTCCATTTACATACCTCAAAATTATCTTAGCTACTAGTCGAGGTGTCTCATTTACCATCTCCATAAATATTAAAATCAAACTCATGCATACATTATATCAGGTCTAGTTGTAGTCAAGTACATCAAAATTCCAACCATGCTTTGTATAGTGTTGGATTCATATTGTTGTTATAATCTTCCTTACTCAATTTCAAACCTATGGTTGTTGGTGTTGGAGTAGGCTTCTTGTTTTCCATTTTAAACCTCTTCAAAATCTCTATTGCATAATTTAATTGAGATATAAATATTTCCTATTTCATTTTCTACACTTCTATGGCTAGAAAATACCTTAATATCCCTAAATTTTTCATCTCAAACTCATTTCATAGCCTCTTTGAAATCAACAATAAGGATATCATCATTCCCCATAAAAATTAGATAATCTACTTACAAGATAACAATTAAAATATTACTAAGGGCAATGGCCTTGTCTCAATTAGCTAAAACATCATTTTTTTGAAAGAGGTCATAAGGTCCAATCCACCCATCCTTGCAATATTGGAGGGCATATCATGCCAACACCACTAATCATGGTAAAAATTTTACTAGGCACACTCTAGGTTATAGGGGGATCACTGATTCTTGTAGTCTAAAAAAAATTTAAAATCTTACCATCATTTTCTTTGATGTAGAGAGTGGGCTCACCATCACATTTACTAAAGCCATTACTCAAAAATATGAGTATATTAGAACTAGGTAAGCCCGCAATAATCTGTCCCACTTTTTGGCCAAGTAAGATGTTGAAAACATTTTTCACCAAATTTTCACTTTCTTAAATGTATAGAAACTAAACCATTAATAGTTTGGAGATGATGTGAACTAGTTATTTTTAAGGATTTGTGTGTAGATTCTAAATATATATTTAAAAAAAAAATAGAAATAAATTGTGAATTTTTTACGTAACTTTTAATAACTTATTTTTACAGTAAATAACATTTTATAACAATGACGTTTATGTCATCACATAAAATTTTTTTATTGAAAGGATAAAATTTGAATTTTTAAAATTTATATTTGTAACATCAACTTCTAGTGTATGGATATTTTTTCATAATCTTGTGTTACATATTTTTGTTTTAAATTAATTTTTAACATTTGTCAGAGTAATTATAAGTTGGACATAGGTGTATGTCATCACACATAACCTGTTCCATATATGTATTGAAATTATTATTATTATTATGGCTAAAACAAGAACATCAATACCTAGTTCAAATATATTTTTAAAAACTTTTTTGTCTATTTTTCTAGTTTTCTATGTGTGTGAAACAAATACCTTGAGGTTTGGTGAAAATCCTACATTCACAAGAAATAAAATATAAATATAATAATAAAATTAAAAAGTTATTCAAAATTAAACTTTTTGGAAAGCTTATAATAATAGATACATACTTACAAAACATAATGTCTAAATGATTTTATTTGATCCCTCAAAAGGTAAATAAAGCAGGGTTTTCTGAGTTCTATTTTCAAAAATGGAAAATGGGTTCCGGATGCTCCTGTCGGCCTCAGAAATGAGTGTCGAAAAGGGAAATGGTTGCCTGCTGCTCCTGCCAGCTTCGAGAAGTGGTTACTGGTTTTTCGTCAGAAGAAAGCACTCACCAATGTTCCCCAACCGGTTTTTGATATCTGTAAGTCGTCCTCACCTTCTTTCTTTCTTCGTTCTTGGGTTGATGTTGCGACTGGTCAATCCTCATCTCCAGAAGCTCCCATTATCCTTGCTCCTTCTACATATCCCAACTCCATTCCCATCCCTTGCTCCTCCTCTACTCCCGCTCCACTCATGTTTTCTAATAATATTGCTCTCCCTTTGAGGAATAGTTTTCTGAAGCACTCAGCTTCTAATCCATTGGTTCATCCTGCGGCCGTGCCTAGTAACCTCAGTAAATCTGTTAGTGCTTCCCGCTCGCAGGTTAAGTCTGATAAGGCTCATTTTGGTAAGAAAAATAATGTGCATTTTGTTAAGTCTGCTAATGCTCATTTTGTTCATTCCCGGAATTCAAAAGGGAAATCTTTCAAGAAACATTCCTCTCAGATTGAGATCACGTTGCCACATTCAATGCTCAATCCACAAATCTCAGATCTAAAGGATGTAGCTCTATTTGGTAAGTTTTGGAATTTTTCTCCTTCCCTTGCTAACTTGCAGTCATGGGTTTTTAATTCTTGGGTTGGCTCCAACCAAGGGCTTTTCCTAGATAAAGGAGAAGGTTACTTTGTGGCTATTTTTCTGATAAAGATTCACGAAATGCTATTTCACAAAAATACTTGGATGATGGAAGGTAATGGCCTTTTTACCACATTATGGACTCCGAATTTTAATCCTATGTAGGTCAAGTAGTAGTTTATTCCCTTCTGGGTTCAGTTACAAGGTCTTCCCCTGGAATATAGAGAGCAGGGTATTATTGAAATTATTGGTAACAAATTGGGAATTTTTATGCATCATGGTTTGGATTTTTTCTCAAATCCTTCTTTACCAATTAGGTTTTTGGTTTTATTGGATGTTAAAAAAAAAAATTACCAGCGAATATTCAAATTAAAACTGTGTTTGGTATTTGGGTGCAAGCGGTTCTTGTGGAAGATCCTTGTTAGTTTATTGTAAATGTCATTTTCCTCTCCACCCTTTTGAGAAATGTAAGTCCTTATGATGTAGTGTTCTCTAGGAGTAATTCAAACCAGTAAAGATGTTAGCTTCGGTAGTTCCTCATCTGCTTCTTTTTCATGCAAAAATTCTTGGAATTGAGTTTATTTTCCTTCGGGAAGTATTTGATCTTTCTGATTGGTTCTCCTTTGTTCATTACAGTTGGTTCTCCTTTGTTCATTATACATCTCTTGGTTTTGAATAGGGTGGGAAAATACCATGTTGTTCCCTCAAAGTTTGAGGATGATTTTTTGCCTCAGATCTCGACATCTTTTAAAGATTCTTCAAGTTGTGTTTTTATCTTGAAAAAATCCATCCACTCTCCTTTAAATGAGGCCGGATTGGTATGCCTTTTGCAAGTAATGGGGGTTTTTCTTTACACTTCCCAATAAAGATCTTTCTTTTATCTCTAAATATTCGCTCCTGAGCTCGGTTTCAATTGTCTTCTCCAAACAAACCATTAGCCGATGTTAACTTTAGGTGTGTTAAATAATTGTGATAGTAATCTTGCTATCTTTGATCGATAAAGTTGATAGTTCTCCCTTTGCTGTTGCAAATCAAGATATATATCAAGATTTTTTGCTTGATGTGATGCCATCGAGAGAAGTTTGGTCAATTTTGTTGATGAGTCTCTTATTTTTGTAGGTGAGCAATTTATTGATGACATTGCTTGAGAAATTTTTGCTAATGTACCTCTTTCAGAGGATTGTTGCTCTATTTCTAAATCTAAATTCTCTCCTCATAATCCAAAATCTCCTACCAAGAGGGGTAGGAAATCTATAGCTGTGAGAAGCTTCAGGAAGAAATCTCAAAGGGAATTCAATTGACCCTAGACGCCAGTCTAGGTAATACTTCAACACAAAAAAGGCCTAGGAGAGCTTGCTGCTCTCCCAAGATACAATGAAACTCATTTCTTGGAATGTCGGAGGCTTAAATGCCTCTGGCAAAAAGTCCCAAGTGAAACAACAATTGGATGTTTAAGGGGCTGACATTATTCTCTTACAAGAAACAAAAACTTGTGAAGAGTCATTTTCTTCAATTAGAAACAAATGGCTCCTTTGGGGTGCATCACATTCCCTTTCTCAAGGGGCTTCGGGTGGTTTAATAACTCTTTGGAATACTAAGAAAATTAGTATTTCGAATATTTCATTTCACCACAATTGGCAGTTAATGTATGTTTCTCATTTTGAACTTTCATTTTGGCTTTTGAATGTTTATGGCCCGACCAGTTCTTCTGATAAAAAACAACTCTGGGTTTTACTCAAAGCAAAAATTGATCTGATGGGTCAAGATAAATTTTTTTTGGTTGGTGATTTTAATGCTATTGCTAACGAGTGGGAGAAAAAAGGTGGAGTAAGCCCTCCTAAAGTTGTTATATCTGATTTTGCATCATTCATTCAAGATAATGCATTGAGGGATGTAGTTCCTATAAATGGTCTATTCACTTGGACCAATAGAAGAAAGAATTTCTTGCAAATTGCTGAGCAGTTAGATAGATTTTTAATTTCTTCAAATTGGATTGGTTTGAAGTACTCTTCCTCTTTAGAAATTTTACCCTTGATAGCCTCTGATCATTTTTCCATTTCTTTGACTATATTTGATAATATTTTCAAGTCAAAATATCATTCCTCTTTTAAATTTGAGTCCATGTGGCTTAGACATCCTGACATAATTAATTGTATAAGACAGTGGTGGTTTTCTGCTCCTTATATACAAGGTTCTAAAATGTTCCAATTAAGTAATAAATTGGATTATGTCAAGAAGAATTTAAAGTCTTGGAACCAGTTAGTTTTCAAAAATATTTTTTCTCAAAAGGATCTGGTGTATAAAAAGCTAGTAGAAATAAATGAGAAAGTCATTAAAAACGGTTTGGATAACAATACATTTGAAGAATAGAATAAATTGCAACTTGAATGGATAGAATTGTTATCTCGTGAAGAAGAATACTGGAGGTAGAAATCTAGGGAATTGTGGCTGAAAGATGGTGATAAGAATACCAATTTTTTTCATCACTCAGTTCAGGCCAAAAGATCAAAATCTGCAATATTTTCTATTCAAGATAGTATTCCAGGAGGAATTCTTGTTAATGAGAAAGATATACAAAATGAAGCAGTTAAATTTTTCTCAAAATTGTTATCAAAGCCTGTCAATTCAAATGGGGATTTATCTGCTGAAAAAGAGGAACTTTTGCAGCATATTCCCCCTTTGGTTTCTTCGGATGATAATTTGAGGTTGCTTGCTCCTTTTTCTCTTAAATAACTTAAAGAGGTTGTTTTTTCAATGTCACCATCTTTTTCAAAAATGTTGGGATTTTATTGGATTTGATATTTTAAGTGCTCTAGAAGAATCAAGGAAGTCTAGTGGAATGTTAAAAAAGTTCAATGTCACAAATATTGCAATCATTCCAAAAATATTGTCTCCTAAGTCATTTTTAGATTTCAGACCTATTTCATTATGCAATACAATATACACAATCTTCACAAAATCCATTTATCTTCGTCTTCATCCTCTCATTTCCACTCTCATATTCGAGGAGCAAGGTGGTTTTGTTCCTGGCAGAGAAACTCTAGAAGGAGCAATTGTGGCTCATGAAACTTTGCATACCATAACCTCAAATCAATTGTCAGCCATGATAATTAAACTAGATATGCAAAAAGCATATGATAGAGTTGATTGGTGTTTTTTGAAACAAGTGATTTTGAAGTTCAACTTCTCTCCTAAATGGTGTAAATGGATAATGGCTTGCATTTCTGGGGAATAGTTTTTTGTTTTAATTAACGGTTCTTCTATAGGTTTTTTTAACTCTTCTCAAGGTGTCCGACAAGGTGATCCACTATTGCCATTATTATTTATCATTCTGGCTGAAGCTTTGAGTAGATCGTTTAAAAATGCAAATCTTCAAGGGAAGATAAAAGGAGTTATTTTCCCAAATGCAAATATATTTGTAACTCATTCTTTATTTTCTGATGATACTCTTCTATTTGGTAAAGCAGATATGGTAGAAGCAAAAAGTGTAAAAATCCTTTTGGATAACTACACAAGAGTATTAGGCCAACAAGTAAATGTAGATAAATCTTTATTTATTTGTTTAACACTAAAGCCTCTACTGAAAAGTCTATTGTCAAGCTTTTTGGTTTTAGCCAAGATCATTTGCCAAGTAAATACCTTGGTATTCCTTTCTTCTCAGGTCAAAGTAGGGTTTCTTATTGGATCAAAATAATTCAAAATATTCAAGAAAAATTACTCTCCTGGAAAGGTCGTTGGCTCTCATTAGCAGGCAAAATTATTTTAGTCAAAATCAGTTATGTCGTCCATTCCTAATTACTTTATGTTAGTATTGAAAGCTCCTAAATCTATTTTGCTTCAAATTCAAAAATTAATCAGGAAATTCCTGTGGTTTGGTAATTTAGATGGAAAAAAAAGATACCTTTGGTTTCTCTGGAAAGTATGTGTTTGAGTAATGTAAAGGGAGGTGCAGGTCTCCAAAATCTTAATGATAGAAATGTTGCTTTGGGTGCTAAAATGGTTTGGCGATTGTTCTCAAAACCAGCATTAAAATGGTGTCATATAATGCAAAATAAGTATCTGGATAGTCAAATCTCATCAAGAATTTTCACAGTTTTAAATCCTCCAAGTGGTTTTGCAATGTGGAATTTCATATTGTCCTGCAAAAAAGTAATCCTTCCTCATTTATCTTGGGAAATAAATGATGGTAAACAGGCTCAATTCTGGAATGACTCTTGGAATGGGTTCAAGAAGCTCAATTGTTATAATTTGGATTCTTCAATAGCTTTCTTATCTACAAAATTTGGTATTTATGTGCATCAATATTTTGACAATGTTGACTCAGTATCAGGAAAAGTCTGTTGGAAATATTTTTCAAGGGAACCAATTAACAACAATCATAAAGTAATCATTGCATCTATTTTGAAGGATAGAATAGTTTATGTTTCATCTTGCTCAGATAGATTATTATGGACAAAATCTGATAAAGGTTGTTATTTAGTCAAAGAAGGCTACCTTTCCATTTCAAAATCTAATTCAAATCTTCAAAGCCACAAAGCATATAGTTTTTGTTGGAATTCAAAAATTCTACCTAAAGCTGGTTGTTTTGCTTGGTTAGCAATTCAGAGCAAAATCTTAACTAGTGATAAACTATCGAGATTGAATTTTTTTGTTCCATTCAATTGTATTCTATGTGGTCAAATGTTAGAAGATTCAAATCATTTATTTCTTACATGTTCATTTGCTCAAAGTTGTTGGCATTTTGTCTTATCAAGGTTGGAGTTCCAGTTACCTCTGCCAAATTCTTTATGGGACTTATTCTCTAGCTGGCCTAAATTGTACGAGTCATCCTTGTTTGCTTGCATATGGGAAGTGGTTCCTGCTTCGGTCTTATGGTCTATTTGGTGGGCAAGGAATAAAAGCATATTTAGAAAGGAAAAACAAAGCATAGAGCATATTATGTCTTCTTTAGAAATTTCAATTTCTGAATCAATAAATGCCTATGTATCAAAAAATAAGAACATAGGTACATCTTTCTCAGATTGGGATTCTGAATCTCTTTCAATTTTTCCCCTCTTAGTTCTCCCTTTCAAAGGTAGTTTCCTCAACATTTCAAACAAAATTGATAGATCTAAGGTTACATGGCTATCTCCTCCTATGGGTTTTTTTAAACTAAATTTTGATGGTACCTCAAGAGGTAATCCAGGAAGTTCGGGAGCTGGGATAGTATTAAGGGACCTTTTTTAAACTAAATTTTGATGGTGCCTCAAGAGGTAATCTAGGAAGTTCAGGAGCTGGGATAGTATTAAGGGACCATAAAGGATTGGTTCTTTGTGCAAAATCCATCAAACTACCAAATGGAACAAATAATATCACTGAAGCATAGGCTTTACTATATGGTTTGAGAATGGCCCAAGCTTTTAAAATCTCTCATTTAGAGATTGAAGGTGACTCCATAATTCTAATTAATTCTTGCGGGGAAGGGAATTCACATAATTGGAAGCTAGCCTATTTTTCAAAGCAAATTATAAAGCTTTTGAATCATTTTTCGCATTATAACTTATTGCATACTTATAGAGAAGGTAATTTGGTGGCTGACTTCTTAGCTAATGTTGGTTGTGATCAAACTGAAAGTGAAGTGACTCATATTGTTCAAATCGGGAAAATTGATTTTGAGTTGGAAAAGTTAATTTCAAAAGAAGAAGTCTTTTTTTGAATATAAGGTATCATTGGATTTTTAAATTTAGTTGGAAGTATCAATTATGAAGGCGCTAGTTGGAAGAATCATTATTCTTGTAACTCTCACTTTTATGGTTGATGTTTTCAAATAAATTGTATGTTTCAAGTTTGAAGATATCAGCTGCTATCTTATGATGACAAATTTTCATCAGTGTGTCAGCATAGTACAATTCGAAAGCTTTTGTGATTGTAATGCAATCTTGGGATGCTTTGTGAATGATTATATGTTATGAAGAAGTACAAGATAGTAATCGGCTGATAAGAATTGATAAAGTTATATTTTGTGGTTCTTCATTCCATTCGATCATGTAAAAGCAATCATAAGATAAAACTATCTAATTTGTCATGATGTGGATGTCAAGCAATTTCATGCTAAAATCACATGGCATTACACTTGCTTTCTCTGTACCAGGTGGAGAGAAATTGCTGGATCGTGATCTTTCACTTTTGTACAAACAATTCTGAAAAGGTATGTCAATACATTCGGTACTTTATCCTCCAACATAATTTGTCATGATAAGTTGGTAAGCTTACAAGTTATAAGGCAGTTCGAAGCTTATATATTTGGTGAAATTAACTATTTCATTTCATTCAAACAAGTAAAGTTTGCTTAGCTTTGTGTGATTATTCCAAAGATAGTTTGGTCTTCCTAGTATTTAACGTCAGTCACAGGCAACATAATGGAATATCATCCGCATAATTTTAGAATGTGGCTTCCAGTTCAGAGCTAGGAGAGCCCAATTTCTGGTAAGCTTGATATGCGGCTTTTGCAAATTGTTTTCAAATTCCAATGCTCGTGTGATTATAAATGTTTCATATCCATAATAGGCAGAGAGGTACTATAGCCTAGATCAAGAAGGTTGATCTTTCCATCAAATATTCTTTCAATATTTTTATCTAATGTTATGGATATCTTACAGTGCTTCGATTCAATAAATACTATAGCTGATACAATGGTACATGCCATATTTCTGGAAAATGAGGCAATACTTTCCAGTGCTCAAAAATATATTTTCTCTGAGGGTCAAGGTTATGTGTGTGGTATTTTTTCTCCTCATTTTTTACCAGATAACAAAGCAATTGTTAATGCTTATGATGCTTTAAAATTGTCTCTTAAATTTTTTAACCCTAGTCACTTAAATAAAGCATTATCAAAGTTCTCACATCAATTGGGAAGGGAAATGACTGAAAGCTTCAGGGAGAAATTTCATTATATATCTTTTTTGCTTCATTATAATTGTTATCATGCAGCATCTCCATTACAAAGAAGATCAAGGAATATGGAATATCCTATCCTAGAAGGGTCTCGGTTTGAGGCACACGATCAACCTTATGATGATAACAACATGAAGCTTGTGAACAACCAAGTAAATTCTCATTTAGAGGAGGATGGTAATGAAGAGCAGGGGGACAACATGGAAGACTTCATGCCGATGAAGGAGTAACAAGAAAGGCAACAAATTTTTGACTGTGCAGCAGATTTTGTGAAAAAATTGTATCATCGGCCATATATTGGCTTGTAAATCAGGAATTATCTACAAGTGGTAGCCTTGGATAATTAGTTCTTGATATGACTATAAATATTTATTTCATTGTAGTATGCTTAATCTAGTATGTTGTATTTCTATGATGGGCTATAAACGGAGGTTTTCTCACTTGCTCTTTCCTCCTGGTATGCCCTTTGAGCCAACAAATGTATATGTTTACTAATATATAAATATATAGTGGCTAGCCACTTTTATCCAAAAAAAAATAAAAAATGGTCTATTTTCAACATTTTGATAGGTGCAAAGGAGACTCCATTATGGGTTTGATTTAAGACTAGAGGGGTTCTATCCAAGGGGGCTTTATCTAAGGGGGTCTTATCTAAATCTCTTCAATTAAAATCTTTTAGATAAAACTCCTCAAGGCTTAAATCATTATTTAAAAAAATATATATGTGATTTTAGAAAAAATCAATATGTCCCAAGTTTGGGACCCATTATGTGGGATGACCCTTCTTCTATAACATGTATGTGGTGCTTACTTCAACACATAAATAGCTTTCTTCAACCTATACACTTTTTCTTCTTTCCCTATAACCTCATATCCAAGTGGTTGCTCTGCATACACTTCCTCTTTCAATACTCCATTTAGGAAGGTTGAATTCACATCCATTTGATATACCTTCCATTTATGTTGGGATGCTATTGCTAAGTTTACCCTCACAGTTTCCATCTTTACTACTAGAGCATGTGTTTCATTATAATCTCTTCCAGATTGTTGTTTGTATCCCTTAACAACCAACATTTCTATATGCCTTTCAATACTTCCTTCCACATTTTTTTTAGTCTTATAAACCCACTTTACTCCTATTACATCTTTTCCTTGTGGAAAAATTGCTAATTTCCATGTTTGATTCTTTTTTATAGCTTTTATTTCTTCATCCATTTAATTTACCCATTTTTATCTTTAGTTGCATCTTCAAAATGAATAGGATCATCTACAAGTGAATATAAAGAAAAGAGTGAATTTATACCTACACCATTCTCACCTCCATTTTTCACATAAATATTTCTCGTACTTCTAATTTTGTCTTCTCAAGCTTGCCAATGTTGGATTTGATGTGTCACTTGAGGTTGAACTTGTAGAATGTGGACTTGATGGCCCTGCACCTAGAATGCCTATTGTCTGATGGTGTTTTTTGGTCACTTGAAAGAGTTCCTGCTTGAATGATTGGGGTTATCCTTTTGCTTATTGAAGGTGTCACTTGAAGACCACTTTGTTGAGCTTAAATTGGAGCATCAGAAATCACGATTGAAGGGTACTTGTTTGTATCAATTCTTATTTATCCTCTTGTGGTAAAATTTTTGCTACATTCACTATTTTCTCCGAAATTCCATCTCATGCTTTCTCTTCTATGAACTATGTATATCTGGTGATTATATTTTTTTTGGTTTTTGGATTGTATAACTTGTATGGATTTAATTGATAACTATATCTGACAAATATGCATATTCCACACATCCAAACACTCATATGAGCGATGCTATGTTTTCTTCCACTCCATGCTTCTTCCAAAATCATATTCTTTACAATATTTTTTGGACATCTATTCATTATGTAGGTCGTACATGCCACAACTTCAACCCAATATTCATTTGACAAATGTTTTCTTTTAACATGCTCCTAACCATTTTCATGATTGTTCTATTTTTCTTTTTAGCTACACCATTTTGTTGAGATGTATATCTAGTAGTGACTTGCTTGTGAATACCATGATCAATCCTTGCAAAACTTTAGGAAGTAATTTAAGATGTATTCACCACCTCTATCCATTCTCAATACTTTGATGTAGTGCCCACTTTTCTTTTGAACAAGAGCCTTGAATTGATGAAAGAACTCAAATTCTTCATTGTTTTTCCTTAGAAAGTAGACCCATTTTTTTTATGTATCATCAATGAATGTCAAGAAATATCAACACCAACTAAGGGTGTTTACTTTGTCCACACAAATATGAATGAATAATCTCTAACGGTTCTTTTTCCCTTATTGACTTACCAATTGGAAATGATTTTCTATGTTGCTTGCCCAAAATGCATCCTACAAAATCTCTTTCTAGTTTTTTCTATAAGTGGCAAGCCATTTACCATCATTTTCCTATGTACTAGGTTCAAACCTCCAAATTTTAGGTGTCCAAATTGTAGATTCCATAACCAATTCTTATCTTTTATTTTTCCTTGAAAGATTGTTTGAATGACTATTGTAGTTTTTCCTTCATCCACTTGTGGGTTCATTAAGGGGTGTACTTGAGAAAATTCTACCTTCAAATTTGGTTGTATCCTTAGGGAAAACATTCTATTGTTGGTCGTTTGGACTTTTGTAATTAGTTAATTACTTGGAAATTTATCCAAAATTATGCAAATTTATCCAAAATTATGCATTCTCTGTTTTTGAAAAATACTCTATACCCTTTTGAACAACCTGCCCAATGATCATCAAAATGTGTTTCAAACTAGGAACAAAATAAACATCATAAATAAAGTTTTTCTCCCCCTTTTTAGTTAGAATAATTATGTTTCCTTCCCTCATAACAGATACTTTGTTATCATTACCCAATGTGACATCTCATTTTACATTCTCATCCAAATTGGAAAACATTTCTATGTTCTCTATCATATTCAATTGTTGCAACTTTAGGCTGGAAACAATACATCCTTTTGATTTTCTTGTGCAAAATTGTAAGCCAGGAACATATTGCCCTATTTATGGTTTTATCTTACAAATTTTCATTTTTTTTGTCTAGATTCATATTGTTTCTTTCTATATTCATTTGAGTAATATATCCATGTTTATTTCAATAACACCATTGGACTTGATTTTTGTCACACATTTGGCCTTGTGGTTGATTTTGGCCCAAAAAATTGGCTGCTACCTCTTTTAGTTGAGTGTGTTGGGTTGGTTCTTCCACCTCTATATGAATTTCTTCCTCTTTCTCTTGAATTTGATCTTTTTATACCTCTACCATGACTGATTGAAACTTGTGTTTTGAAAGCATGGTCTAAAGATAAATTTTTTGACCTACTTAGCCTATGCTCTTGAGAAATGAGGGATGCATGATGCTCATCCACTGAAACTTGTAAGAGGTTCTTTGTCTCTTTTATGGATACAATGATAGTAAACTTCTTAGAATATTTTTACTGTCCTATCTTCAAGCATCCCACCATGAGATTTAATTTGATTAAACAATCCAATTTGATGTGAGTAAAGAATGAATCTATTGATTCAAAATCTTTCATATATATTGTCTCAAAGTCTCTTATTAAAGTATTTGTGATTTATTTGTTTTCACCTTGATCATTCCTTGATATGTTTTTTGGAGGATATCTCATGCTTATTTTGAATTTTTTGTTGTTGCAACCCTTGGAAAAATACTCTTATGCATTACTTGGAAGATGTAAAAGAGAGCTTTGGACTCTTTCTTTCTAGTATCCCTTAGTAAATCATTTGCTTGAGTTAGAGCACCATATGTTGTTGTATCACATGGTTCTAGATAGTCATTTCAACAAGCTCGCATATGTCTTGAAAGCTCAATAATGTCTTCATTATGATTGATCAATAATCATAGTTTTTCAAATTGAACTAAATAATCTATGGATTTTTCAAACTTGTGCTTGGGGCTACCATTGTTGGCTCTGAAGCTCTACGTTGGATAATCCTTAGCTCCTTGAACTTTTTTTTTGGAAACCTTTAAATCTGATAACCTTGAGCTCTAATACCACATGAAGAGGTGGAGGAGAGAAAAGAAAAATAAATAGAAAAAATAAGTAACAATAATAGAAACTTGATTACATTCATAAAGTTGTTGTTCTTTTTCTTCTAAAAAATAACATGAAAATCAAACTCCCATATTCTTTAGTTGTTCAAACTATTGTTACAACAATCTTCTTCTAATACTACTCTTTTATATACTTTTCATTCATAACAAAGGACTACCTAAAACCTGCATATATGGTTGAGCAAAACTAACTAAAAACCAAAAACAATTAATTACAATTAAGATCATGATCTTTTAAATGTAGGAAAACATGAGGACAAGGGTTCAAGCAAATTCACCGTCAACAATTCATCACCATGACAAATTCACCTTGTGGAAAACTCACCGCCAGCAATTCATCACCGCAGATAATTCATCACATTAACATTTTTTAATATATATTTTCAAGACCTTGAGAATTTTTTTGCAAAAGAATAACTTCCACCACATTAATAACAAAAATACAGAACCTCTGTATAAAATTGGTTTACTAGAATAAAATAAAATATATTGAAAGTATTTTCTTTTTTATTATCATAAATCGAATTTTTTGATAGTGAATTGTTGAGGTAAATTTTCCAACAATAAATTGTTGGAAGTGAATTTTCTTAGAATCAGGAACAGCGATTTAACAGTTAGTTCATAATCAAAATTATCCCGATGAAGTGGATGGGAATGAAGAATGAAGTCTCGCACGCTTGAGTGGACGGAAAAGACAAGCTAACGGTGTTGAGAATGAAGGGGCCTATGGAGGAGTTTAATAAGGTGGTTGTGATTAATTTCCAACACAATTGAAGAGTGATGTGAAGAATTCATTGTGGCCTATTATACATGGATCTAATTTAATAGTAGAGTTTTAAACCTGGTTTTAATCCTAGCAACCACAACAGAAGGGAATGGGATGTCTAAGCATGAGGAAAATGTCCAAGTTTTTAATCGGATTTTTCCTCATATTGATCATGAGAGAAATGTCATAATATTGAAGCCTAAATTTCCAAACCGGTGAACGGCTGTATAATGCATTTTGAGCGTACAATTGATCTTTTGCCTGTCTGAATATCATTTATGTAAGATGAAACTTTGTTTGAATAGTACGAAGTGAAACAACCTTAAAACTCAAATGTTGCTTGTAGTTACTTCGGTTTTCTGAATATCAACATATCCAAACTATGTTTTCACTGTTGAACGTGAAATGTGTTAAATCTATATTTTCTCTAAGTTGGAGAATGCATTCAAATCATCGACGTTGGAGAATCCATTCCAGGAACAATAGTAAGGTCAAGATCAGGTAGGGAAGTATGTTATGGAGAAGAGCCTGTCAATCCTGTAGTTTTATAGGTCAAATTTATTGACCCATGTTTCATGAGAAGTGGTTCACAAGAACCCATCTGTCACGATAATGAATGGTCCATTTAGCATTCATTGCATCTAGGTGATGCTCACAGAGGTGAAGTACTGGGCCTTTCCAGGAGATCACCCATCCCATCCCAGTACTACTCCATCTCAAACGCTTTTAACCACAGAATTTTCCCAATATAAAATCTACTTAACTTACAACCCTATTTGTAAAACCTTCAACCAGTATTATTTGAAACACCCAATATGTCAAACAACGTGCTGGCTGTTTACTTTCAGCCTTATTGATCAAGATTGAGCAGCAGAGGTTTTTCCCTAAATGTTTTTTTGGAAGTAGTGGAAAAGTATTGTAGAGAGTTGGAAACCACACGTCAAAGATCAGTACTACTTTAATTTCTTAACAAATGTTATCATATGTCGGCAGCACTGCTTAGGCCAGAAAATCCAAACCTTCAATCCCATAAAAGCAATTTAATCTGTCTTTATAACGTTCATTTTACCAATCTTATTTGTCTCAGAGAGAAAATAGCGATGTTAATGAATCTTGAGAGATTGATTAAACGATACAGGGATTTAAACTGAAGTAGACAAATGACAGAATTAGTTTATAGTGGTCCTTTCCACTCGTTTTCTGAAAGAATGTTTATGGGCAAACGATGGTTGAGGTAATCTACAGTATAGTTGTTTAGTTTAAAAGCACATTTTAACTACTGATTTCGATGATCATCTATCAGTATGATTTCAGGTGAATCATCTAAACAAAATGATTAGAATGTACCATTTAAACCTGATCATACTCCCTACATAAAAGAATAATGGAAGTATAAACATATCCTACTCACCTTCGAAGCTATTGAAGAATTATCACATACAAGGCCTTATAATTTAACCCTGGAAGAGTAGTATAAACTTCTGGAGACGCAGTGGACCACAACCCTTAATCAAATTCCAATATTTTGTGCAACAACTTAAAAACATTTGAATGCTTATGTTACCTTATTGAAACTAAAATCACTTTAAAATGAGTTATTAACTCTGTAAACGAGGTGTAAAGAGTGATAAACTTTCTGAAAGCTTACCTTGAAATTGGCCGCTCCTCTGAAAATTCAATTGGGTGTAGAAGTTGTCTCCAAATTAAGATCAACTACTTGACAAAAACTATGGTTTAGAGTCTCTGAATATCTATTATTCGGCTTACAGGTTACCCAAATGGAAGCTCTAACAATCCATTTCAATGTCTGTCCCTCCAAATCTCTGTTGAGCCTCCATGTTATGGGCTTTCCATAATCATCATTGGCAAAGACTACGCCTCCTTGCTCAGTCAAAGCACTGCAGGCGTTGGAATACCTTGTTAGGAAAAATAAGATTATCTAAAATCTCCTACAGAATTATGCAGACAATAGAATATTCTAAACTTTTAGATCAAATAATAAGATATATGTGACTGCTTGTACTGTATATAAAAAGCAGTGCAATGCATTTGATCATATGTAAAGCAAACTAGATTATTGTATTCTTTCAACTTTTATACTCTGTTTTTATGCCTTGTTTACTACTCTTGCTGTTCTGTTTTATTGCTTTGGTGCCCTGTTCTGAGCCATTTCACATACCTATCAATGGACGTCGTTTTGTGCCTGCGGAATGGAGATTTTGAAGGCACATTATTATATACCGGCTTTCCGGTGGTGGCATCATACAGAGTCCAATCCATCTTTGCATCAGTACTGTTGACAGGCGACAGCTCAAAACCCCAATTCTTAATCCTCCTTGTGGATGTAGTTGAATTGGAAATTTTGATGCCCAGCGTATTAGGTGGTTGGAGTGTGGCCTTCCAGGTCTTCTCCTCACCAATGTCTGTGACGGGGTTGGCCGATGATACACCCAAGGAAACAGATTGAACACCGCGTCCATTCTCAGGGCCAATTGTCAAACAGATCTTGGCCGGAAAGTATCGTTCATTTGGAACATCACCTCTGGAAATCCTTGCCTTCAAGTTCTTGGGGTAATATGGAGGCACATCGCACATGACATTATCCATTTGCAGGCGGACTTCAATGAAAAATTGGCGTACGTTGACGACGTATCCGAATTGAAAGATACAATTTAGCAGGGAGAACCTGTCAGTCTGATTGAGCTTCCATATACGAGATTCTCTCGTCTTCTCCAATGAGACCAATGGAGAATAGGACGCAATCCTCCAGAATCCCCCGACGCTTGAGCTATATGAAATTGTTAATGCCCTTTCCTCATTGCACGGCCGGATGGATGCCAAAAAATTCATGAAACGATGTGCTCCGGCAGGTTCAATGATTAACAGAATTTCCTCTTGTGCGTGCACTAGAATTTTGGGAAATTCTCCATTTCTGTCTACATTAACCATATCCCTGCCAAGACCTTTGTAGGTGGAAAAAAAGAAAGAACACAAAGCAGAGAAAAGAGAGTTAAATATTCGTTTGTATTTCATTGATCCAACTATGCCCCACCTCTTTCCCCAACTTCTGCCACTCGCCCATGTCACTTCCAGGGAAGTTACTTTCCAAGCGTGGAAAATCTAAGAATAAACCCAAAAATATGTATGACAGCAGAGGGAGCAAATTGTTTTGCATCGACTCTTCAGTACAATTCAAAACATCATGTATTTCCATATACCATAGACGTTCTCCAGGGATGAGCTGCGTATCTGTAAATTCATACAATTGTAAACTGAGAAATATTAATCCATTCTTGGGCTGCGGACTGGCACAAAAGCGTAGTATGTCTGCATTGTCATGCATAACAATCAGCTCAGACTCTTCAAACCTGCCTTGTGCCTGGTATATGCAGCCGTAAAAATCTGGAGACTCCATAGCTAGACTTCTGCTAAATCTTCCACAGCGTTGTGCTTATTTGTGAAGTGCAGTCGATCTCGGCATCCTTACAGCCGACTTTAAAACCCGAATGATTGATCTTCGGGTGAATCTAGTTGCAGTTAATTGATGCCACGGTTCTTGAGTGGACCCCCCTAAACGCGCGTTGTACGCTGCCCTTGGTTGCAACGCCATACTGGATTAGTCGCTGTTGCAGAAGATACCTCAATCAACAAGAAGCCAGTCTAGATGCCTTCTGACCATGGAATGGAGTTTGATTCGAAATATCCAGGAAAAAAATTCATATAATAGAATTCAGAAACAATTCATACTAACAACAAACCAATCTACATACTACCTTGCCTTATTGGTTAAACACCTCTCAGCATAATTACATATAAATTTAATAGATATATCGATATCTTTCATGCTTAAATTTCAATGCTGGAGGAATTCATCTCTTGCAGTCCCTATTATTTTATTAGCCGTTGTTAGTCCCATTAATAAAGACAAAGCGGCCAAAGCTTGTAGAAAAGACTTTCTATAGTTTGTCCAAAAAAAAATTATGCTTTCAGTAGCGGCGAACCTTCCGACTTGAATTGGCTTGTGAGATTTTCACACTATTTTCACACCATTTTGTCGTATTACTTAGTGTCTCGAAGCTATACGGCATATCATTTTTATTTTTTTTAATACATCAAATAAATGTTTTACTGTTTCAATGCAGACAGTAAATAAAGAGTGAATGGCAGCTGTGACAGCATAAGTTTATTTAGAAATAAATGTAGATAGATAAGAAATAAAAGTCATGTTAACAAATTCATCTTTAAGAATTCATCATCAACAATTTACCGTCATGAATTGTTGGTGAATTGTTAGTCGTGAATTGTTGGTGAATTGTTAGTCGTGAATTTATTACGAGATGAATTTGTGATGACGATGAATTGTTGGTGAATTGTTGGCGGTGAATTGACTACGAAATGAATTTGTCATGACGATGAATTGTTGAAGGTGAATTGTTTTAGAACCGTTAATTTTATCATTTTAATTATTAGGTTTAAGTTAAGCATTATTTTAATTTAAAATATAAATACATATATCTATAAATGTACAACCAACTAAACTTAATATAAGATTAATCATGGACGTGTTTTGAAAGTTAGTAGTGTTAGGGTCATTTGCACTCTTGTATCTAGGGAAAATGGTTAAAGCATACATGATATCAAAAAGCTAAGACCACAAAGCAAATATCATGAAATAAAACCCCAATACATAAACAAAATTGTGAGAACGAAATGCATAAAGAAAGAAATGGAAATGCAAACCCTCGTTATGTGCTTCCCTCCATTTTGTTGTCCTTATTCGTTCAATAGATTTGATGTGTAGCTCTCAAATGTGATCAAATGCACTAAATATTGAAAGCAATTTAACCGAATGATCGCAAGGAAATCGAAGATGTGGTCTCTCTAAATTGAGAAATAACTCCTTAATTTATAGATTTCGAAAAGATAATTGAATGGACAAGATTGAATGTGAGCATAAGTTAAAAATAAAACTTGCATTTAAAAGTGGAGGACAAAATGAGTTAATTGAAAATAAATAAATAAAGTATTTATTTTCATCAAAATATACTTTTTCGAAAGTGGAGGAATGAAAGAGTGAAGGATGAGTTAAATTGAGAAAGAGAAGAGTTAATTGAAAATAAATAAGGAAACTATTTATTTTCAACTAAACACTGCCATTTCGAAAGTGGGGATTGGATTTGGAAAAATAAGAGTCATGAGTGGAAAAGGAGAAAGAGTCAAGTAAGAGAAAGTGGGAGAGATAATTGAGAATGAAAATGAGAAAGTGGAAGAGAAAAACGGAAGTGATGTGAGAGAAAGTTGGAGAGAGAAGTGGGAGTGAAATCTAGGTGAGGATAAATGCAATAAATTAACAAATATAACTTACTAATTTATGAGCCTATATTAGGTAATTAAATAAAATAAATTTATTTAATTACAAAGAAAATAAAAGGGAATAAATAAATAATTAAATAAGGGTAATTATTTAATTTGAGAGGAAAGATTAAGTAAGGGATTAACTAATTATTTAATCTGAGAGGAATAGTTAGGAAGAAATAGTGATTAACATTAATTAAATAATGAAAATTATTTAATTAATGGTTTAGAAGAACAATAATTAAATAATTAAGAATTATCTAATTATAGGGAATTAGAAGAATAATACTAGTGCTAATTAAGTAATAAATTATTTAATCAATTTTAGACAAAAAATTAGTCAAAAGTGTCATTGGAGACTTAGGACAATTTTCAATGTATACATTTTTCCCCTCTTTGAGACAATGTGATTTTGAGTGTTGTTTCAAAGAAAAATTAAAAGATCATGCCCTAGTAGACCGAGAGATGGAGGTAGGATGCCCCCTCGAGAGATTGTTTGTGCATTAAAGGCATGAATGATCTCTCGAAATAAGAAGAATATTAGAGAAATATGAAATGTGATGAAAGAGACGAATGGTTAGTAAGGAGTGAAGAATGATGGTTGATGGTTGATCAATTGATTGATAGATTGACCAAGTGACGATTGACTAATTGATTGAATGATTGATAGACTGATAAATTGATTGATTGGACTAAAGAAGTGGTAGTAAATAAATAGAAATTAGATGAAGAACAATTAGTAGCGATGAAACCCTTGCTTTCAAAAGTGCACTTTATTTTAAAGAGTCATGTTTGATTTTGCAAAATGGATGTGGTGCACCATGGCACAAAAAGCCAAGGAACTGATGTAATCCCATTTGCATAAAAATAAAAATTGACACTCATAGACAAGGAATGTCTTGACTCATACTAAGGGTCATGTTACCCTAGTCTTTTTGTCAAAACAAATCGCAGACATCAATCAAATAAAAGACAAGTCATGAGACATCCTCGCTCCTCTAAATCCTTTGTGGGATATCCTTGAGGTAGCTAGTAACATGACTAAATAAAATCCAAAAGATAAGATAAAATAGACAAACAAAATCAAAAACCATTTAGATTATTTGCCAAGAAGTGTGTGCCAGTGTGCATTAAGGGACAAAGTGAGTGACAAGTGGATTGTTTTGACAAGGCCTGGTTTTAGGAAAAGAAACATGTTGTATAAGACATCAAGTTTGGTTTCGATCATGCAACTACCTTTATAAGGCAAATGACAAAGGGTGACAATGAGAAGGTTTGGTTTCAGGAAGGACACATCCTATATAAGACTATTGGTTTTGATCGATTTGACTGTTTTGATTGATTTGACAAATGAATGATTTAACTTGGACACTTATTGGCTTGCTTGTCTTGTTAATTTAAGATTTGTGTTTAAAGTTCAGATGATTATGTCATGTTTGAGTTGACAATGTCTAATTTATTTTGACTGACTCGATGAACCTTAAAAGATTAACCTAGGGGGCCTCGGGGGCTCATTAATAGATAACCTTGCCTACGTAGCAATGCGTAGAGACCTTGTAGTTCAACATGACCCTTGACTTTGTTTGAATGATAAAAGATCGAATCATGATTTTATTGTTTATTTGACAAACCTAAACGAATGACCTAATGCCTTGGGGGCACATCAACAGATGACCTTGCCTACGTCCAGTCATAGAGGCAACGTAGTTCGACAATGACAAAGACTGACATGATTGACTTTGACTTTGTTTTTGAGATTTTTGAAAGTTTTTTAAATGTTTTTGGGTTTTGACATGTTTTAATTTTTTTGGATTCTGAGATTTTATGATTTGTTTTTTTAGATTTTTTTCAGGACATTTTACGATTTTTATGGCTTTTTTCAAGACATTTTATGATTTTTATGGCTTTTTCAAGGAATTTAATGATTTTTATGGCTTTTTTTTGGCATAGTGACTTTTAATGATGAGTGCAGAATCTAGAGTAGGTCAAGGATATTGCCCTAGTTGGGTATAAGATGAACCAATAGGGATGGGATTGGACAAGGTTTATCATGAACGGGTGATGTAGGAGAAAGATGCAAGACGTCAACTGTTTGGAAGTCATTATAAAAATGACAAGGCCTGATAATGGATCTTAAATGGGAGATGGTGGAAAGTAAAGGCCTTAGTATGAATTAGGGAAAAAGACCAGATAGAGTAATAGTAGATGATGAAGCAAAGACTGACTACTCATGACGCATGTTTGCCAGGTTTTCACCATGGTACTTATCCAGGGTGCTTGTTTACTAGGTTTTCACCATTGGACAAAATTCTCTTTAGCTTTTTTTTTTTGGTGTCACCAAGATGCCTGTTTGTCAAGTTTTCATCAGGGTGACCATCTTTTCAAGACTTTTTCTAATTTTTTAAATTTTTTTTTAGGACTTTTTCTCATTTTTTTGTATTTTTTCAAGACTTTTTCTCTTTTTTTGTATTTTTTCAAAACTTTTTCTCATTTGTTTGTATTTTTTCAGGACTTTTTCTCATTTTTCAGGACTTCTTCTCATTTTTTGTATTTTTGCAAGACTTTTTCTCACTTTTTTGTACTTTTTAAAGACTTTTTCCTAGCTCTCGGAAGCTAGACCTATAGAATTTATAAACACCAGATCCATAGAGTACCTTGATGATGCCCCAATCCTGTTTGGATGACCGTGCTAGATGAAAGGACCCGATCAGGGTGAGGAGTATGAGTGGAAAATATGAAGGCCAATAGATGTGACAGATGAAAGAGGCTATGGTAGGATCCCTAATGTGCACACTACGTGGGCCATCAAGCTTCAACCGAAAAGGATCTTGGGCGGCCAATGAGCTAGAGTACGTGAAGGGGTGGTTGTTAAAGGCCCATTGAAAAACATCGCCAATGGAGGGATATGATGGACATGTAAGCATGGATGGGTGGAATGGAATAAATGGTATGAGTGAGAGTGACATGGATGGAGACCTTGGATCAACAAGCTCTTTTTTAAAATTTGTGCCTTGATAAATTCTCGGGGAGTGATTTTTTATGGAGAGGCATACTTGGAGATCGACTTTTTCTTGATTTCACTTTTAACATTTATTTTTTATTTGTCTAATAGATTTTTATTTTGGCTAGGGGACTTGTGTTGATCCTCTTTTGTTTTTGATTTGTCCAATAGCTTTTTTTTGGCTAAGGGACTTGTGTTGATCTTATTTTATTTTTGATTTATCTAGTAGCTTTTTATTTTGCTAAGGGACTTTTCTTGATCTTCTATATTTTTTCAATATGTCTCTTGATGCTTGATCTCCTTTTAAAGATATCTCATTCATTGGATTTTTTCCTTTATTCTTTTCTTGAGCTATGTCTTCTTGATCCATGTCTATGATGTAGATGGGCATGAGTGAGATGAAGGAAGTAGGCAAAGTGACAGGAATGCTTAGTGGATGAATAGGAGTGGTGATGCCATCAATGGAGTCTTTGGGACTGGGTATGTGCAGGATCATCATGGAAAAAACAAGCCCTTAAGTGGCAATAAAATTCAGAAAATCAGAGTTAGGCAACTTGATGTAAACATTTGAATAAGTTATCTATATTATTTCAAAAATATGTAACAATAGAATCTGTATAAAATTGAATGTAGTTTCTAAAATACTAGGTTTTTTTAAGAAAATAAAAAATCTATTTGGTGAAAATTTAAAATTTCAATGCAGTAGTACTTAAATTTCAGGGAAAAAATAAGAAGTAGGTATCTGTCTGACCGCCCTCACCACAATAAAATGATAAAAATCAAATTATAATAATTTAGATATAAGTAGGGGACTCATGTCCCGATGTGATGCATATTTTTTTGTAATTTCTTTCCAAGTAAATAATTAATTATGATTTTTTTATTACAAATTTTAAAAAATATAAAAACTTGTATGTCTAACCACCTTAATTTGGTCAAAACTTCATTAAATTCATTTTTTTTTCTTTTTGATCCTATATTATATGAAGCATAGAATGTGACACATGTTTTGGATTCAAAAAATGTGATATCGTTTGAAAGTTATAGATGTTTTTCAATCAACCTATCAATCAACACTTTAGTTGTAATTCAAATAGAAAATTAATAATAATTATTTATTAAATTAAAAGTAAAGCATAATTTATATTGGTGGAAATCTAAGAATATCCTTTAAAAACCCTTTTCGTTTCATCAATTTTGGGTAAAAAAAAAAATTGTCAGCCACATGGGCCATCATATCACTTAGATATCATCATTTTTGGCCCATCATGATCCTACACATACCCGACTATCCTTTTAGATACTTCTAATGTCAAAGGAAACTTGCACATCCTTAATGACTTGGAAAGGTGACTTGGTAGAGGCAACAATAGGAGATACATATCCTAGCCCCAGGCAAGTGGGATGGAAGGATGATGATTGGATATCCTCAGCAGGGTCATGATCAAAGAGTGGGTTATCGTAGATTTCTTGGTCAAACAGGGGGTTATCATAGATATGAAAAGATTGAGTGGAAGTGGATATGGCAAAGGCTGATTTATCATTAGGGTCCCAAAAGGTTTCAATCCAAGCACGACCATCTTTTTGTGTTCCTTCTACAACTATCTTGACATCAACATTAGAATTCTGATCTTTCTCAGTAACATTAGCATTGTCGTTTGCTGGTAAATTATCCATATGATATTCTCCACATTCCATATCATGGATTTGGAACTTTGGATCAGAGGATGGAATGTCGGATGTTGAGGATTGAGTTAGAGTGGATGGATCCACATAATTGTATGGAGCAAATGTTGTATCTTCACTATTTATAGGCACTTGATGATTGAGGACCTCTCTCAAGTTAGTGCAATATTGAAAGGGGTCAGAATCGTGAATGATTATGATTTTGATGCCATTGTAAGGAAACTTTAGACATTGATGGTAAGTGGAGGGGATGACTTTCACGGCATGAATCCATGGTCGACCAAGGATTAGGTTGTATGGTAGTTTAAAATCTAGGAATTCAAATGTGGTATCTAGAAATGTAATTCCAATCTTGATAGGCAATGTGATAACGCCCTCAAAAGAATTTTCTTCATCATCATAGGCTTTGATGGCAATTCTTTTTTTTTTTTATCCACACATGTTTTAGAGAGGCTCAATGCTTTTACTAGTTTTATAGTACAAATGTTCAATCCAGCTTCGCCATCTACTAGGACTCTTCTGACCTTGCATTTATTGATGAAAACCTCAAGATGTAATGGGTCATTATGGTTTGACTTGGAGATGGAGTAATCTTTATCAAAAAAAGAGACATGGTGGGAGTTGGCCAAGTATCCAACCATGGATTCAAATTGGTTGACATCCAGGTCGGTAGGGACATAGGTTTCTTGTAGAGCCATATTAAGGATAGCTTTGTGTTCAGGTGATATGTGCATAAGCTCAAGATGGAAATATGTGTGGGTGTCTTTCCCAATTGGTCAACAAGGTTGTATTGGGCTTTGGATTGTGGCTGATTTGGAGGAGGACCAAATATGTTAACCTTAGCTCTGCAGGTAGTGATGAAAATTTTAGGTTGGTTCTTAATGGTGATTGTATTAACATGATCATCAGTAGCTCAAAGATGGTTAATATTTTTTTAGTCAAAAGAGGCATTAGTATAATTGGCATGGTTGTTTTTCTTTTGACCCGAACTGGAGGATTTTCCATGGTCTTGCAACGGATTCTTGAAAATTGTATAGTCTTTATTGGAAGTTTTTTGTTGTCCCTCACCCTCTATGGTGCCATTTTCAATTAGGTCTTGAATTAGGTTCTTCAATTGACGACATGACGAGGTCTTATGCCCTTTAATGCGGTGGTAATCATAGAAGGCATTGTCATCCCACCAAGAGGGTTTGAATTGTCATGGGTCGTATGGTTTAGGCTCTTGGAGCTGTATAACATTTGATTGTAGTAGCTTCTCTAGGAAAAATTCAATTGGTCTGGTAAAAGAGTGTATTGTCTCTGTGTGTATTGCCTTGGTTGTCTTGGGGCTCCCCTTTGTTGATTATTTTGTATCGGGTATGTGCAAGATCATGATGGACCAAAAAGTGGCAATGAGAAAAAATCACGTTTTGAATCGGTTCAAAAACGCGGAAATGGCCTAGTTGACTTTTCTAGGTTCGGGTGTTAGTAATTCTACCCGAACCAAAAACCAAAGGTAGTTTCCACAAATCGGATATCCGATTTGTGGAAGCTATATATAAAAAAAAGCCGACTCTTTAATTTTATTTCTCACAGTTTGACGCAGGTGCAAGAGGTGAAATCCAAATCCGATATCCAATTTGAAAGGTATGTATTTTGTTTTTTTCGATCTTGTAATTGATTTTTCAATAGATTTTGTTAAGTTTAAGTAGGTTTTATGAAAAAAAATTCAAAAATACGGTTTTGTATTGATTGTTTTAAAAAACTAGAGTTTACATTGATTTTTTATTAAAACTTAATGTTTTGAAATGGATCTTGATTAAAAATTAGTGTTGTTGATGTATTTTTATCAAAAATAAAAGTTTGTTATTGATTTTTGTGAAAAAGTATGGTTTTTTTTGGATTTTTCTAAAAAACTAGGACTTTTTTACAATAATTTCATTTATATTGTGTAATTTCAATTAGTTTTATTAGTTTTTTACTTTAATTAGGTATTGTGGCTATGAATGTAAATCCACAAATGTCAAATGCTCCACCACCTCCGTAGCCACCAATTGAAGACTTAATTGGTGAAAAATTGGGGCAATTGAGGGGCATTTGTGAAATTTATCAGATAATGCCTCGATTGAGAGATATGACAAACACATTGAAAGAAATAATTAAAAATATAGAAACCCTCTCCACCCAACATTATTCCTTTTATTCGTGGCAAGAAGACATGAAGGAGTATTATCGATGTGGATTGTCTTACGATGATGTGAAAGATCTCCAAATAACCAAAGCCCAAATAGCCTCTTTATTCATTGACCCCCACACCGATTTGCCAGTGAATGTTAATAGAACAAAACTTTCCATAAAATGGTGCATACATAGGGACATTGTAGCTAAATTTTGGGATCGTTGGTGTATGGTTTTGGATAAACCACCGAACAATAATTCCGACATACCATTTTACTTTATTAAAAAATTATATGCTGAGTTTGTGTTAGGGCATCATGTCAATTACTTTGACATTAAACCCTTCTAGGGCGTCGATGGAGGTATGCCCCAGGATAGACCAAGGGCAGTTAGAGTAGTCCCGCACCCAAATGTTCCCCTTCCTCCCCTTCCTCCGCCACCTCCAATATATCACGCAGAGATTATCGAGGATGCATCCACACAGACTATTCAGGCTATTCACTCTTTGAGTGGTCATTTGGTTTCACATGCTTCTACAGTAGCTCAACCACATTTTGGTTATAATGGCGAAAGCTCGAGTGCTACTGCATCATCCTCCTCAGGTCAACATATTTGTGTGCCACATGCTTGCACTATGTGCCGCTAGATATGCTTGGGTCCTCCTATACAGCCTGCCAAGCATCCCTTGGACACTTTTGATTATGACCTCCATGATGTAGACATTATAGATCAGTCGCAGGGGAGTGGAGCGCACCCTACAAAGTCCTCTCCTACTAGAGAGGGATGCTGGAATAGTGACACAGGTAAGATTTAAGTTGTAATTTCATAACTTGCATCTTTTTTTAAATGAATATTAATAAGAGATAGTATCAAGTACTAATATTTATTTACATGGTCTATTTAACAGTTGATGTCTGAGGAGGAGCTTGCACAGGTGACTGATAGCACCCTTAGGGCCATTTCATTTGGCTTGGACACACACGCAGTATATATTTTCACACTCACTCGTTTACATTTTATATTATATAATTTCTTATCATTTGAATTATCATTAATGAAATTATATAATAGCTTATATGTTTATCTTGTTTTCCTCCTGTAGGAAATACCCAGTGTGAGTGAGGTGCAGCCTCGTCCAGACTATGGAGGTGAAAATCTAGATAAGGGGAAGGTAATTGAACTCAAATTGGATTGAATTAATATTTTTAATATCTTATATTGATTATACATACGTCGACATAGATTGGTAGTTTCATATGTACTTGTCAATTTTATTTACAGGCAATTATGAGCTTTATAGATATGTTGACAAGGGACACACCACCTAGAGGTGTGGTTATTAGAACACCTCAAAGAGTAGGTGTTGAAACCCATCAAAGAGGAGGTGTCGAAACACCTGAAGGAGATAAAGAAAAAGATCAACCTAAAGAGGTACATGTGCTTATTTTATTTTGTGTTTGGTAAATAAGTTCTTATTACCAATAATCATATGCTAACTTGGATCAATTTTATGTTTTTGTTCACATATATAGATTGGCATTTCAAAAGTTGATTTGGTATATTCTAGGACTCCTAACCCTTTGAAGAGACGTATATTTCAGGTAATCAAGATTTCAATTTTAGAGTTCAATTAAAATTCAATGTATATTGATTTTGATGTTAATTATTCAATTTTAAATTATATAGTATAACTAATCTCAATTGTGGTTTGAATTTTTCTTGTGCAGCTACCTTCAGAGCCAACGAGTGCTTCAAAGAGGCTCCATTTTGATGATCCACCAGTAGTTTAGGATGAGATAGACATTTTGGCATGTAAATTTTGAATACATATTGAGATGGCATATGCCACATTTTGTAAAACTTTGTTTGAGTTGGCGTCGATGCCATTTTTGTATATGGACATACACTTCATTATTGGATAATTTGATATATAGAAGTTGACAATCAAAATTTAATTTGTTCCTCATGTGCATGATTAAACTCTTTGAAAATTTTATCTTGAGCAATGGTTAAATATCAATGTACAATAGCTTAAAACTGAATGGTTATATTATGTAGTTTATATTTATATCGTTGATTACTTTGCATTACACATCTTTCAAACTCAAATCATTAATTCACATTGCATAACTAACAACTAGAAGTTCGTAGATGAAAAAATTTGAATTACAATATAGTTCTAACAAAGTCAACCTAAGCAGTTATACAATTACTTCACATTGCATAACTAAAAACTATGAGCAGTTGTCAATTGCATTTGTTTGTCATTGAATTCTATGAGACCACATTTCTTTGAAGTTTTTTTTGAAATAGTCCACTGCCTTGTCTATGCTACCACATTTTTCATACATGATAGTGATCACATTAATTTGTAATAAATTAAATGATAGCCTATGGCTATTTAATTTATACTCATTTTATTTAAATGGATGAGGCCGACTGATAGAGTAGGGTTGGATGGAACAATCACTTCCATGCTCTGGGTCTTGCTTGCAAGATCTCCTTGGTGTCTTACTTCATCACCTTAACCTTTAGGACCTTCTTCATGTTTAGGTACCCCTGGTTCTCCTAGCCAACCCCACTACCATCACAAATCAACCTACCAAGTTAATCTTGGTGCAATGTCTCTAACTCTTCCTTAGCCCTTAATCTACCCTAAAGACTAACATTCTCCAAGAACTAAAGCCCTTAATCTACCCTTAATCAGTAAAATGAGTTCCAAAACTCATTAAGCCTTTCCACTCCTTATCCTCCTGATCACTCTTGATCAAGACATGTTCCTAAGCCTCTAACTCTATCTCAATGGTCAAAAGAAACAAACTAACTACAAAATAATGCTTGAACCGAAGAAACTAGCTACTTACTGTTCCACACAATGCTTGGAAGACAATTGCACTACATTCTACACAATTCACAGTGTCAGGATCACTCCATTAACACACAATTCAAAGCAAAAACCAAAAAAATTGCACAAATTTATCACTATCTTCTCTTGTAATCATAAATTTTCAATAATGCAAAAGCTTCCAACCTTCCTCTCAGGTCAAGGCACACCCTATATAGGTCAACAAAAGTAGTTATGCCTCCCCTTGGTCGGACATTGTAGTTACCTTGTGGCAATTTTGCAATTTTTGCCAATGTCTAGTAAAATGAGTTTCTAATCTCATCAGTAAAATGAGTTCCAAAACTCATTAAGCCTTTCCACTCCTTATCCTCCTGATCACTCCTAATCAAGACATGTTCCTAAGCCTCTAACTCTATCTCAATGGTCAAAAGAAACGAACCAACTACAAAAGAATGCTTGAACAAAAGAAACTAGCTACCTACTGTTCCACACAATGCTTGGAAGATAATTGCACTACATTCTACACAATTCACAGTGTCAGGATCACTCCATTAACACACAATTCAAAGCAAAAACTAGAATAATTACACAAATTTATCCCTGTCTTCTCTTGTAATCATAAATTTCCAATAATGCAAAAGCTTCCAACCTTCCTCTCAGGTCGAGGCACACCCTATATAGGTCAAAAAAAGTAGTTATGCCTCCCCTTGGTTGGACATTGTAGTTACCTTGTGGAAAATTTGCAAAAATGTACCATTTTGCACTTTTTGCCAATGTCTAGTAAAATGAGTTCCAAAACTCATTAAGCCTTTCCACTCCTTATCCTCCTGATCAAGACATGTTCCTAAGCCTATAACTCTATCTCAATGGTCAACATGACCTTCAAGGTAACACATCAAAAACAAAACTTCATCCTAGACTTCCTAATTGCCTAGTGTTTTCTAGGTGCTCCTACACCACCGACCTTCCTTGATATTATTTTGTAAATTATTATTTTCAAGAGAGTCTGACCTCCTTGAAGAGTCACCTTATTTTGTATAAATATGAGGTGATGTTTGTTCATTTCTTCAATCAAGTTCATTCAACATAATTTTCAATCCAAGCAAATGTTTGCACTTGAGCAGCAGCGCTTCATCTTGCAGCAGCAAGCCAATTTCAAGGTGAAGCATATTCGATTGTATCTTTGCATCTACGCTAGGTATGGTTCTTTTTTGCACCCAAATACATTGAATCGCTCCGAGCTACATCGAAGCGGTGTTTTCCCTTAAGAGTCCAAAGTGCTAATGTCAATTACATGGAAAATGAAAGTCCTAGCTCTTGCCCAATCAACTTGAATCAATTACATGGAAAATGAAATTCACAATGAACTTTTTACTTTTTTGTTTTTTGAAAAAGTGGCAAGCCACTGCAATTTTTTATATATAAATAAGAGATATTACAAAACTTGGTTCAAACGAGCATACCAACAAGAAAGAACCAGGAAGAAAACCTTTGGTTGTAGCTCGATTAAGTACAATGGCAAACATTTGAACCGTATTTCAAAAAACATCACAATATATAGATTATGCCTATACATAGTTATGACCTTTTTACATTGTTTCACATTTCAAAATTCAATTTTTACAAAATTTTCCTATTTGAGGCATTCAAATCACAATCTTCCACAAGAGTAGTATGTTGTCATTTTCGAGTGACAAGCACCTGTACAAACCATCAAGGTAGCAGTTAAACTACATACAATAGAAAATATGCTTGGAATAACCAATCAATATTATTGTAATTTGTCACATACCTCTTTGAAAGGATCAGAGTTACCTATTGTTGTAGCAGGTCCATGAGAAATCGTGCTAGGAATATCGCAAAATTTTTCAAATGATAAATCTATATTGTAACAACAAAAAATATGCTTAGACTAACAAATCCATATTAATCTAAACATACTGAATGATGATGAATTGGTAATGCAAACTATAAAAGATGCTTTGAATAACGAATCTATATTAAAGTAATATGTCGCATACCTCTTTGAAAGGATCAGAGTTGGCTATTTTTGCAGAAGGTCCATGATCAATCGTGCCAAGAATATCACAAAATTTGTCAAATGATATATCTATATTGTCACAACAAAAAAGAGGCTTAAGCATTGTACTTTCCATTCTTGAATATGCTATTCAAGTGTGCTTGAAGGGTCATCTCTTTTCTTAAGAGTATCCAATATTGCTTCATGATCAGCATTACTAAATGTCCATAATTGTTTTGTCTTTGGTTTGGCTTGATGCTTCAACAACTTAACATTTGTTGTTATAACAAGGTGTGAATACATGAGAATGGTTTTGTGTTTCTCGTAGTCTTCAAATGCAAGTATGCCATTCTTTCTAATCATGTATGTTCACAACCAAGTTCCTACAACCACAACTGAACATGTAGGATACACGAACCCATCATCATCTTCCATCGATTGTGTTAGCTTGTGCTTTACCCGCACACATCGAGCCAACCAATATTCTGATATCTCTTCATTCCCCTACGGTGCAACAACTGCAAAAACATGTCCTGGATGTAGTAGATCTGAAAGCCGGTCGTAATCAAGTGAACTTTCCATTGTGTAATTTGTCATGGATATAGTTTGAGATAAAGGAGTTAGATACTGTGGAACCCATGTATCCACCCACTCAATTGACTCGCATTGATCCCACTCGCACTGAATACAACTCTGACAAAAACAAGCCAACTGTCATATCCAAATGGTCCATGTGCTTGCATTTGAGCTTCGAAACGAATGCATCTTTGAAGAATCTTTGATTGTATGACAATCCAATCTGCCTCCCATTGTACCCTCCCCAACCAACCAAAAGAATCTGTGCACTGTTGAATCAAATGTCCCTCCTTGTGACAATGCTGAACTACAACAATCAACAATAGAACGTGCATCACTAAATTTTGCTCCTAAAATCTTCAATTGCTCCTTAACTAGAGCTCTTTTTACACATGCACCTGCTCCATCATGCTCCCCTTTCCCATGCCCAACTTTAAAAAAACTCCAAATATTAGGTACACCCCTCTCTACATGCGTTCTACTCAACCAATAAAACATACAAGCATTCTTGAATTGACCTGTACAATTATCTGACCAAATGAGATGTCAGCCCAGTGCTATATCATGCTCCTGCAAGAACTCAAAAAAATTCTTGAAACAATGTTGGACATACTCGGACGAGTGAGATCTATCATCACTCATATAAAAATGATACTCTCTGATTATCTTTCGATCCTCCTCTGTACTATCAGGTGCATGTCTAAACGTTATGTGGAAAAAAATAGCAATCTGAATGGAATTGTAATATTGAGATTGTACCTCGTTTTGTGGTTGCAATGTGTAGTTTTCAGAAAAATCAACCACTGATATAATAGTGCCAATCGGAAAAGAGTCCTTACATATCCTGAATTGTTGATCCAACCACTGAGACCTATGACTATGCCTTGCATATTTGTAGAAAATATTGTCCTTAAAATCTGAAATAAAATCAGCAACACTGCATTCTTTTGTAACCAACTCGCATCTAGAACCTTCACCTCCACTCTGTAAAGTATATTTGACTATCTCATATCTCTTTTTCTCAACAAGATTCTTTCCAAATTCATGTTCCAAACCCTCATGAAAACATTGAACAAACTTTGACAAGCCACCACATTGTGAGCACTTCGCATTTAAACAATCATTTCTATAGAAAAATGAACCATCATCCCTAGAACATAAAAATAGATCTAGCAAGTCCCTTGATGATTTCGGAAGATGCATTGCACCACACTCTTGCAAAATTTCATTAGTATGCAAAGTAGAACGGATATAGCATAATAGTTCATGGTACATTGAAAACTCCACATGGTATTTGCAACAACAAGAATTACGAATCTTAAGAGGCAGACAATAGAATGGCTTCAAACCTTCAAAATTTCTTTGCGAGATTTCCATATTTGGATGTGTTTGATTAAATTTGTTGAACAACATTGTTTGGCTTGATTCCAAAAAATGTTTAGGGTGCGGTGTACGGTCTCGACTGCCAATTCTTAACTTTAAAACATCCTTTGCATTGGGTGATACTCTAGAGTTATCATGCCAAAATTGCTGAATTGCCTACTTTACATTATCGGTTAGCTTCTTATCAACATGTGTAAGCCTTCCGACAAAAGCCCATGTATCATTTTGAAGAGGATCATCTATTTTTTCTCTTCTTGCAAGTGCTCTATCTAAAGTTTTACGATTTAAGTCAAAATCAATACAAGTTTGTGTCATAAAGCAAACCTTTTTCAATTGATGGCTTACTAGGGTGGTGGTAATGACTCTCTGAGCAGCTCTCTTATCTTTTTCCTTGTTATTTTTTCCAATAGACTTGAGAGAATTAAAAAGATTTTTGACAATAATAGAATTTTTTTCAACCCTCTTGTTCAAATGAATCTTCAATTTGGCTAGCAAAGGTCTCATCTTTTGCATCTTTAGAAATTGTACAAAAAGTTGGCATTTCTCAGTCAATTTCTTATTGCTAAAATATTGGTTGAAAAGTATTCTAGCCCACAACCGAATAGTTCGTGTTGACCTCTTGCCTTCAAAATTGTTTATAATGTTATCATCAATTTCAACTAACCATTTAGGGGTCCTTGAAGCTCTTGAATTTGGAATACCTCTTTCTTCCACACAAGGTTCTTCATTTCTCGTGTAATCTAGTGAAACATAATTTACACTTGCTTCAATATTATGTTCAACATCTTCATTTCCAACATTTTCACCTTGAACATTTTCAATATCAATTTGAATAATTTCATTCCCAATTTCAATATCATGTTCAACATCTTCAATTCCAAATTTTCATTATCAATTTCAATATCATGTTCAACATCTTCAATTCCAACATTTTCATTATCAATTTCAAAATTTTCATTCCCAATTTCAATATAATGTTCAACATCTTCAATTCCAACATTTTCACCTTGAAAATTTTCAATATCATGTTCTACATTTTCACCATGAACATATTCAATTTCCTCTTCACTTGAAAGACCATAGGGCTCAGGTTCACCAATATTTAACATACCTTGTCTTTTCTTTCTATGACCTTCTCTATCTCTTTGTCTATATCCTTCAATTTGTTCTTTTGTCAGCTTTCTCTTACGTTTTTGCTTCCGACAACTGCTGCTCCCCATTATACCAAATAAAAGATGCTAAAAAATCATTATGTATGACAAATTTGAGTACAAGAATCTCCTAAAAGTTTATCTTTATCTCTTCCTATCTGAAACCGCACGTTTGTCGCCTACAAAGTGCTGCAAACAAAATGCAGGGTCCATTGGAATGCACAAAAATGACCCACATGGGGTTTTTCTATGGCCCACAAATCAGATATCCGATTTGTAAAACATGTTCTGCAATGGTAAGATTTAACCTCTGCATAATGGAGTTTCACAAATTGGATATCTGATTCAAATCGGATATCTGATTTGTACACACATAGACCAGAGGGAGAGGGAGAAAGGGAGAGGGAGAGGGAGATTGAGATGGAGAGGGAAAAAGGGTGAGTGGGAGAGTGAGAGAGTGAGAGGGAGAGTGGGAGAGATAGAAGGAGAGGGAGTGAGAAGGAGAGGGGAGAATGAGAGAGTGAGAGTGAAATTTGTGGGGGAGGGAGAGGGAGAGGCAAAGGGAGAGGGAGAGGGAGAGGGAGAGGGAGAGAGGGAGAGATAGAAGGAGAGGGAGTGAGAAGGAGAGGGGAGAGAGAGAGAGAGAGAGAGAGAGAGAGATTGATTGAGAGACTTGAGAGAGATAGAGGTGGAGAGAGCGAGAGGGAAAGAAATAATATTTAAATATTTTATAAATTGGTAATATATATATTTAATTATTTATGGATTAACTAAAATATTGAAATGATATTTAAATATTATACATTTAATAATATATTATATATTAAATACATAATTTGGTAAGAGATTACCATAAATTGTATATTAAATATATTACATTATAAAATTTATTGGATATTATATATATTAAATTATAAACATAATTGCATTTTTAAATAATATATTAAAGATTGTATAAATTGTTTTAAAACTGATCTAAAAGATATCATATATCGAATTCAAATCCAATATCGGATTCGAATCGGATATCCGATTTGAATCGGATGTCCGATATTCTGACATAAAATTTAATGCCTTGGTATTAGGCTCGGGATTTGGTTCGGACCTGCCAATCCTAAAAGTCAACATGTAAAACATGTTTAACAACTTACCTTATTTTTCCAGACTTCGCCCATGTGGCTGACAACTTTTATTTTACCTAAAATTGATAAAACAAAAAGGGTTTGTAAAGGAGCTTCTCAGCTTTCTACCAGTATAAAATATATTTTCTTTAGAATCTAATAAATAATAATAATTTATTTTTTATTAGAATTACAACTAAAGTCTTGATTGATAGTCTGATAGAAAAACATCTATAACTTTCAAACGGTATCACATTTTTTGAATCCAAAACATGCGTCACATTCTATGCTTAGCATACTATAGGATTAAAAAAAAAAAAAATGAATTCCATTAAGTTTTGACCAAGTTAAGGTGGTGAGACATATGAGTTTTAATACTTTAAAAAAGTTGTAAGGGCAAAATGTGTTTGTGTTTGATTAATATCCTTGTATAAGAATCTTTCTTGGCTTAGGTTTACCAAGGATATTAGATGTGGATGCCCTTATGGCCTAAGATGATGACCCAAGGGAAGTAAATGTTGAGCCCAAGGGTTGTGGCATGAACAATGGTTGTGATGTGGTTTGTGTCATGGATTGTGACATAGATTGTGTTGCTAGGATGGATGAAGTGTTTGTGTGTTGTACTTTGGTGGTGTTACAACGCGTAAGGTATCGACATCAAATCCTTGGGGTAATTTGACTCCTTCATGTAATAGTTTAGCCAAGAATCTTTGAGGGTCTAGCATGAAAATTTCATCCACTGGAGAGGCAACCTTGGGGTTTTGAGAAACAACCTCTACCTTTTCTATGTATACATTTCCATCTTTATCCCTAATGAGGAATTATTCAAAAATATTTGTTATCTTTGATTGCTCGTGAGATGAAGGCCCCAAATTTGTGTTGTCTTGTGTTCCAAATGTATTATTGAATGTGGATCATTAGATGTGTTGTCAAGATTTAAAGTGGTAGTGTATTTGTAAATTTCTTCATCATCATGAAAGAAATCCATGGCCCTATGTTGCTTTTGTAATCTAGTTTCAACCATGAAAAGATTTTCTCAAAATGGCGAATGCAAATGCTATTAGATTAAGACTATATTTTTGGTATTTTTGGAATAAGATATGCAAAAGTGTTATGCAGTTGAGATGACTATGGTATGAATTATGCACCTTTGTTGTGAAACTTAAGGAAGGAGTTACTAGCTAACCTAGTATAGTCCAATGTTTCAAAATTAAATTATCAATGACCTCAAGGAGAGTGGATAACAAGTGACAAGTTTGACAAGGTGAGCCTTAAACTAGAATAATGAGTTTAAAGGTTACACCAAAGTGATAAGGACTAATGTGGAAAATGATAAGGTCAATGATAACTTTTCTTTGTAGCAATGGTCTCATGACAAGGTATGGTAAGTTTCCATATTCCAAAATTTTCAAAAAGGTATATGAAACCTAAGATTTATTTAAGTGATGAAAGGGATGCACCCTAAGATGTGAAAGTAATCTAAATAAATAAAGTAAGTCAAACTAAGTACAAATAAATAAGGGTGTTCAACTAGACATAAAATTAAAGTACAAACAAATAAGGTGTTCATTTAGACATAAAAATAGTCATTTTTGAAATTATATTTTTTTCACTTTAACATACTTGTTATCTACATAAATCAGACATTTTAAAGAAATGGATTTTTTTTTTGTTATGGGTAAGTGCACCAATCTGTGACACAATTTAGGTGCCAAATTGAAAAAATAATCAAAAAAATGCCGAAATAAGGCCAAATTTGGCGCACGCCAAATGTCAAAAAAACATTTGATGCACGCCAAATGTATTTCTAGACATAAAATGCAAAATTCGGGTTTGGAACCCTCATTTTGTCTTCAACCCACGGCTTGAGAAGGAAGATTTCAGGTCTGCAACTCGTGCTTGCCAAATCTCCTCCATTATTTGCATCCTTAGCTTGCCATTTTCCATGAGAATGCCCCCAACACATCAGAGAGATCGAAGATTGCAAAGAGGTGTGTATTTTTATTCTATTTATTTTGAATTTGATTTGGAATGCAACTTTAAATAGATTTTTATAATAAAACTTTGTTCTAATTCTCAGGGAATGAATCTCCACCTCAAAACATTGAGAATTCACAATCACCCCCTCATCAAGAGCCTCCTATACAAGAACAACTCAAATCCCACCCATCAATTCATAGGCATCCTCAAGGAACACAAGAAAATATTCAAAATCAAATTGAAAACAATAAAAGAGACATTCAACAATTAATTGCAAGATTAACCGAGCATGCCAAAACCCACCCTTATAGGAGAGGGATTGTTGAATCATTGAAGTCAATTTTAACTCATGTAGGAGAAATGAGCGAGCAAATGAATTTTTGGTCAACTAAGAGAGATGAGATGAGGCAATTTTATGCTAATGGTTTGTCATATGCAAATGTCAAAAAACTAGAAATTAGCAAAGCCGAGTTGTGTGCCCTATTTACAGACCCAAAAGCCAATGAACCTTTGTCCCATGCATGCAGGAGGTTCCCCATCCATTGGTGCTACCATGATTTAATTAGAAACAAATTTTGGGAGCGGTGGTAGATGGTATTTGACCAACCTCCATGCAATAACCATGAGGTGCCGCAATACTTTTTGAGGAAACTCTATTGCGAGTTTGTCCTCAATAAAATGCCAAACTATTTTGACATCTTAGACTTTCAGGGTAGAGGTGGGGGCTCCACACATGATAGACCTATTGCACGACGTAATCCACAGTTGGCACCGAGAGCCTTGGGCAAACCCATGGTGGAGCATGTCGTTGTTCCTTCCATTGTTAAGGACAGTGTAGAGGTGGACATGATGAAGTTGATTGGCTCACTCACCCAGACCATTTTACAATGTGTGAGTCCTCTAGTAGAGCCTGGTGTGGAGCAGACGTGTAGGCCCCGAGCTCCACCCCACCATTGTGGCGCTTGTGGTGTTGTTTGCACATACGATTATCAGGGTGCTCATGATGCAGCTACATAGCCTACATCAGTTGAAGAGACGATGGATTTCACAGATGATATTTTGAATGATACATTTGGCATTGACACTCAAGTAAAATTTAGCAAGTTATTTTAATGTTGTTTATTAAAATATATTTTGAAATTTAAGAATAACTAAATTAGTAGAATTTTGATATGATGAAATTTCAGGGTCGCACTGTTCATGAGGGATGCTCTATTCCTATAGACCCTTATACATTCTCGATGATGAGTCCACATGTATGCAACTAGTATTAAAGATATTATTATTGCATTTGAACAATTGAATGTTATATTTGAATGTTTGTCTCATAACATGCTTCGGATTTCAAATAGTTTCCTAGTGCACCTTCTTTCTCCACACCTCGTGATTCATATCCTCAAACAACGTACACTCAGGTAGCCTTTATTCATTAATAGGGTTGTAAATCTATGTTAGCTAGTTTTCATAATTTTGCGTATATACAAATCTAAAAAATTGTTGAGAAACACAAACATTGCATTCAAGTATTCCTTGATCATGTCACATTATGTTCTCCTATATCAACATGTTTCATTTGCAGTTGTTGACAAGAGATAGCCCTGGTGATGTTGGTGGCACGATGGACCATGGAGTTGCTGCAACAATAGCTAGTTCTGATCCATTGGGAGAGGTATGGAATAGATTAGTCGATTTGACATTATATTTTCTATTTTATGGTCTATTATAGAAAATTTTCACAATAATTTTATGTAGTTTAATTTCTATCTTCATGGTTGCTACAGGTGGTTGTCACTCCAGATCGTGGACAATGTGATGCTTTAAATGTGCATGATGACTATATGTATGCAGTAAGTGATTATATTTTGTTATATGCCATTCCATAATTCAATTTCTATGTTTTAACATAATTACTTTTAATTGTATTAGTTGAAGGTCCAAAGTGAAGAGAGGAGGAGTAGCGGATGTGTTCGAAAGACAAGACAAGCAATAGTGACTCCATCCAGCTGAATTTCAAAGGCAGCATGAGATCTATTTCCTTCCCCTAGAGGGAAATGACTATGTATTAGTGTTGTTTGTTGTATGCCTATGTGGCATTTTGGAACATATTTTTTGTACTATTGATATATATACGTGATATTTTTTCGAAATGGCTCCTTTGTACTAAGCCTATATGGTTTTTTTGGATATATTTATATGCTTTTATCAATATATATCATTGTATAGCCTTTTGGATTTTTGATTAAAGAAACTCTTATTTTGCTACTACCACTCTTGAATGATGTTATCATGCATATCGTATAAGTTGTATGCTTGAATGTTGTAGGCATGGATTTTGTTTACATCTAATGCTTAATTAATTACTGTGGAATGCTCAATAAGCCCCATCTAAAGCGTATTGTATAAGTAAGCTCCATTCGTGGTGGTTTGTATCCTTTGGAATGCTTCACTTACTTGTGCCTCACCGATGCAGAGGCAAGGAGGCTCAAACCCAATTAGTCTAACAACTTTCCTTCAAGGGGATCCTAACAAGATTAATACAACCTATTTTTAGCAATCTACACAACCTCAAAGCCCCATCAAACCAAACTCTTCATTCAACACCTTACCCAGCAATCCACCCTTGTAGCACTCTGATGCAAAGCCAAGGTGGAGAAGACTCACAACAATGGAAATGTCAATTCCCAATCAAGAACTCTTCTTCATAATTATTCAGCCTAATATGCATCAACCCACCCTCAAGGGTCTCAACTCCTCAACCTTGCAAATGAACAAAAAGACTCCACCAAGACCCTACAAAGACCATCAACATTCATACAATGACAATTGAATCAATTGACAACAATCCCTAAGTTAAATTCATCAAGGTTTCCAAAACTCACATTTGTGACTGGTTATTCTTGTAGTACTCAAAACTTAGCTTTAGCCAGATTTCTCCCAACCTTTCCAAAACACTAGACAATTACAAGATGGATTGAGATACACTTTTCAGGGCTACACAACATACCAAAGAATCAATGGTCTCTCTTTTGGATTGACATAGACTTTCAACACACCTACTTCAATTTTGGCTTCACAATTAGCCCTTTTTTTCCAAAGGAACCACCCTTCCAACTTTAGGTATCTATCCAAATGCCTTGGATAGTCTTAGTTCATGGTGCCAAACCTCAATTTTTTTCATTAGTTTGTGTCTATAGAGCCTCTAACTCACAAAACCCAAGAAACCCTCCAAACCTTCACAAAATCAAGGGTTTTAAAGAAACATACAACTCCAGACCTCTCTCAACACTTCCAAAGCCCCAAACACCTCAAAATACTTCTGCAAAGACTCATCAGACCCTCACATAACCCTTACAGGCATTAATTCTCAAAAACCTCTCTTTGGTTCCTCACTTCCATGTTGGAAAACCCTTGTTCAGTCTTAGAATAGTCACAAAAACACCACATAATTATGACTCCTTATTCCAAAATGAGTTGAAACACTTATTATAACATTTTTTCAATCAATCCACTAAGATACAATAGCAAACAATAGGTGGATTGATTGTTACATCACAAATTTCCCCTCAAACCCTTGATTCAGCAACACTGGGACAGTCACTGTTTGTGTTGGTTCTCTCTACAAAAAAAGAGTTAAGACACCAAATAAAAAATAAATGAATTAGAAAACATATAGACACATCCTCTAAAATTCTTAGATGATGAAGAACCTGTATGTGCTCGTACAACACTCAAAAAGATCAAGAAAACAATATTTTTCTAGAAAATTGCTCAAAACTGTGGTGTTTATTGTATAAAATTATTAAAAAAATTCTTCCACTCTCTCATTCGAGCCTTGGTAAGGCTTTTAGAATAATTTTCCAACAACCATATTCTCCCCAATTCCCGTAACCAACCTTGGGATTAGTTGGTCCCTTAATTACATTTGTTTGTGTTAAAGTTGCTTTGTCAACATTTTACAACTTATATGATTTCTAATCGACTTCTAAGACACAAAACACCATTTATTTGCATTATGTTTGATCTCTCAAAGCTTATTAGACAAAATAAACCTAAATACACTAACATTTCCCTATTGATGTATTCAAATAAAAAAAAATTGATGATGTGGTGTAGGTGCTCCTGCACCAAACTCAAAACCCGGTCCAAGCCTAATTTTTCCCAACCCTTCCAAACCACTTGACCATTTAAAGGTGGATTAAGATACCCTTTTCAGGGTTACACAACATATGCCAAAACCAATAGTAACTCTTTTGGACCAACATGAACTTTCAATACACCTCCCTCGCTCTAGGCTTCATAATTAGGCCTAATTTCCAAAGGAACCCCCTCACAAACTCACCTCCAAACCAAGGAAACTTGAAAAAATCTTAGGGATGCTCAACAAACTTAGGATTCTCCCATTTTAAGAGCCCCAAGAACTTGTTCTATTCCTCTACTCACAAAACGTCCTAAACCTTCACAAAAACAAGGGTTTTAAAGAAACTCATAACTCCAGACCTCCCCCACTCCTTCCAATGGTGCAAACACCCCACAATACCTCTGCCCTAACTTAAAGGACACTCACAATCCCATTCCTTTAAGTATTTCTTAGATTCAGTACTTGAGTTCCTTACTTTCATGGTGGAAACACCCCTGAACAGCATTAGAACTTCACACCCCACTGAGTTTATTCATTCTCTCGGCCTCCAAAGTATTCATACACCAAAATAATCATGGTACAGGCCAATCCACTGAGCAACAGGGTCAGAATAGTAGGTGGATTAGCTAATGTGTCATGGTGTTGCCCTCAAAACCCCTAACACATAAAACAAAGCAGTAACCAAGTTTGTTGATCCCACACACACCAACGGTGGATTCAAACCTTTAGAACAGATGCAAAGAGAGTAAGAACTTATATAATCAAGTATCCAAAGCCTCAAGTCATGATAGAATTGTATGGGCCTGTGCAAGGCAAAGAAAATTATGGAAAACAAAGAAAACCAGTAATCAGCATTTTCAAGTATATTTTGTTATTAGAAACTGAACAAAATCAACCCTCAAATCGGGGTATTACAGCAATATATCTTGATGCCACCTTCCAACTACCCCTTGAGCCGATCAACACCATAACCACCCTTTGTTAGACTTCTAAGATGGCAATTTGCCAATTTTCTCTTAATTACCATTCATTCACAACTTGATTTTGCAAATACCACCTAACTGACCTATTAAGCCTTTTAAATAAAATTGCAAGGTATTTACATAGCATATAGAAATATAGAGAGAAAATACAATAAATATTTTAACTAATGAATTGTAAAAAATGGACTTTTGTAGTTTATATTCATGTCATTGATTACATTGCATTGCACATCTTTCAAAGTCAAAGCATTACTTCACTTTGAATAAGTAATAAGTAGATGCTGATAGATGCCGAAAATTTAATTACAATATAGTTTAAACAAAGTCAACCTAAGCAGTTATGCAATTTCTTCACACTGCATAACTAATAACTAGGAGCAGCTGCCAATTGCATTTTCTTATCATGGCATTCTATGAGACCAAATTTCTTTGAGATATTTTTTTAAATAGTTCCTTGCCTTGTCTATGTTACCACATTTTACATACATGTCTACCAAAGCATCTTCTAACACAGTTCACTGCCTTGTTGCTATGGCTAAAATCCTAAAACAAGTGATTTTGAATAGGCTATGGATGCTTCAAAAAATATATCAAAAGCATAATAGTAAGCATTAGCATAGAGAAGGCAGTGAACTATTTGAAAAAATGCATCAAAAAAATTGCTTTGAAATGATAAATTTAGTTGTGCTTTCACTCTTCTTTAACATTGTATATCTACTCCTTTTTATAACAAGAGATAAAAAAACGTAAAAAATTGTATAACAAGAGATAAAAACTATCTTCTTTGAAATCGAAAGGCATTTCCATAGCATAGAGATTTAGAGAGAAAATAAAATAAAGAGTTTAACTAATGAAATGTAGAAAATAGATTTTTGTAGTTTTTATTCATGTATTGCACATATTTCAAACTCAAAGCATCACTTCACATTGCATAATGAATAACTAGATGCTGATAGATGACAAAATTTCAATTACAATATATCTTTTGACAAAGTCAACCTATGCAATTATGCAATTACTTCACATTGCATAACTAATAACTAGGAGCAGCTGCCAATTGCTTTAGCTTGTCATGGCATTCCATGAGACCACATTTCTTTGAGGCATTTTTTCAAATAGTTCATTCCCTTGTCTATGCTATGACATTTTTCATATATGTCTACCAAAGCATTTTATCAAATAGTTCATTGCCTTCTTGCTATGGCTAAAAGCCTAAAACAAATGTTTTTGAACAAGCTATGGATGCTTGGAAAAAATCTAGGAAAGCATAATAGTAAGCAATAGCATAGACAAGCCATTGAAATTTTTCAAAAAATGCCTCAAAGAAAAGTGGTCTCATGGTGATGTAATGCCATGACAAGCCATAGACAAGGCAGTGAATTGTTTGATAATATGCCTCAACTACTTGCATTTGACAACTTTTTCCTCAAGTGAAAATTTGCCACCATAGGAAAAAGCCTCTGAGATAGCGAAAACCGAGCAAGGTTATTGTAGAGGGGCCCAACTTGATCCCATAGGATCAAATGAGAAGTTTCTAAGCATCATGATGTCCGAGTAATAGCATGTTGAAGTTCACAACCATTTTGCACTTTGGACCTTTAAGGGATCAATCCAGTTGAACGTAGCTCGGAGCGATTCCGCATATTTAGGTACAAAAGAGGACCATTCCTAGTGTAAACGTACCCACTCGGATGCGTTGGAATAGTCCATTTGGTCACATGGGCTGCAAAATGAAAGTTGCACCACTTTGCAACTTTCAACTACTTGCATTTGACAACTTTTTCCCCGAGTGAAAATTCGCCATCACAGGAAAATGCCTTTGAGATAGCAAAAACCGAGAGAGGTTATTGTAGATGGGCCCAACGTGATCTTATAGGATCAGATAAGAAGTTTTTAAGCATCATGGTGTTTGAGTAATAGCATGCTGAATTTCGCAGCCATTTTGCACTTTGGACCCTTAAGGGATCGATCCGGTTGAACGTAGCTCGGAGAGATTCCACGTGTTTAGGTGTGAAAGAGGACCATTCCTAGCATAAAAGTAGCCACCTGGACACGTTGGAATAGTTTGTTTGGTCACACAAGCTGCAGAATGAAATTTGCACCACTTTGCAACTTTCAACTACTTGCATTTGACAACTTTTTCCTCGAGTGAAAATTTGCCACCATAGGAAAAAGCCTCCAAGATAGCGAAAACCGAGAAAGGTTATTGTAGAGGGGCCCAACGTGAACTCATAGGTTTACATAGATATTTCATAATCACCATGATTTATGAGTAATACCCTATCAAATATTGTTTCCCTTTTGCACTTTGCACCCTTAAGGGATCGAGTCGGTTGAACCATAGTAGTTGTTTTGTTGAATGTCATACCCTAAGGTATGTTAGAGATGACCTAGGTTGCATCGATTTCTCTAAGGCATACGCTGCCCCTACCTTGTCACTTCATCAAAGGACAATATATTTAAAGGAAGGTTATTCATTAAGACAAGCATCATGAATGTATGAACACAAGGGAACTGTGAAGGGTCACTATACATGGCAATGTGCAAATGAAAAGGATAGATTAGAAATGAGTAGTGATTAGTTGTTAAGTATTGTGAGTGTATGATTATAAAGTGCTTGACAATCAAATTCACTCACCACAGTCAATGTCGTATGACTGTCAAGTCTATGTCAGTCAGTGTCTAAAGACTCCAAGAGCTATGGTTGTGTATGCAGCAATAGGTCCTTATGAATGTGGAGTCTTCAAAAAATACAGTAAGTCAATGACAAATATTACAATAGTGATGGAAGAACATCTTGAAAATCATCCCATTTGTCAATACTTGTAGCAATACATGCAGGGAAATAATCCTCCCATTTCCAACACAAATCATGAAATATATTGTACTTGAGAAAAGGACAAAAGGAGTTGCTGCCCAGTTTCTTTTTTCCATTCCACCTCAGCTGGCCCAACTATTTGCATTCCAAATAGGTTCAAGACATGTACATCACCTGCTCCCTATGAAACACATGGGTAGTAGCCTCTATGTGGTTGTGTAGTATCATAGGAATTTGGTCCACAAAAAACCTGCAAAAGCCTCTTAATCTTAGACATAGACTCACATAAAAATCATTAAAAGAGCAATAACTAAATCATGTCAGTCATACAGCTGATGAGACCTACTATCACCTTCATGCATGCTAGGTAAGGAGGTCGATTGAAGGTCCTACAATGGTGATGTGCCCCTTCACTAATTTATTATCTCTCGATGACCCTAAGTATAAATTTGAAATATATCATTGAGAGGCTTAACATAAAACGTGTAGCATATAACAATCCAATAAATCTAGGAGATGGAAAAGAAAGAGAAGATTGACAACCAAAATATGCTCCAGCAACCGATGTTTCTCATACCACTGATCACTTGCACCAGCAATCGATGTTGTTCTTTTCTTATATACTTTGACAAACTTCAGTATTACCTACAGTCACAATCAGAAAAGGATCAATGACAGTCGTAAATGCATATGACATCAAACAATAATTGTGAAAAATCCTTATTGCAAGGTGTTGGTCCAAAAGAGTGATCAATAACATGGCTTTATAAAATCAATGTGCATACTTACAAATCAATCCAGGGAACCATCTGGGTCTGCTCTAGTCCTTATTGTGTCGATTATTGCCTCGTGGTCAGACTCACCCAATTTCCACAAGTTCTTGTTCACAGGTTTACCCTTATATTTGATCAAATGAACATTGGTGGTGACGACAAGGTTCAAATACTGAAGAATTTTCTGATGCGTGTCGAAGTCCTCAAACAACCAAACTGCAACATTCTTAACTGGATACCTTCGAAGCCATGTTTTAGCTACAGCCACCGAACCTGTAGGCTATTCTATGTTTTCTCCATCTATAATTGGGGACTCCAATTTCTTTTTGGCCTCAATACAATGACACAGGTAATAATCTGTACCCTCTTCATTGTCTTCATCTACAATTACCGCATAAACATGCCCTACATTGATATGTTCATCTTGTTAGATTTATTTACTGAGCAACATAATAAAACTTGTAAGTAAGATATATTACCTGGTTCTAGTAGGTCTAATACATGATCAAAGTCAATGGATGATTGCATCTCCGTGATTTGTAGAGCCGTGGGGAGCTGATAAGTGTCAAGTGGGGTTAGAGTTCTTACAGACCATTCATCAACCCACTATGTTGACTCACAATCATTCCATGATTGAAGTGTACATGCATAACAAAAGCATGCCATCTTCCTTGTATGGATAGTCCATGTACCTGCATTGGATCTTCTAAAAGAGTGTAGCTCGCTCGATCCTGTTAGTATACAAAAATCCTCATATTTTGCAATGTTAGTATCATCTACTAAATGAAAAAATCTAAGAACTAAAGAATTGCCTTCACTACCTAGACCCATTGAACCATTGCACCACTGGACAATTGATCTTGCATCTGTCAACTTTACACTGTTTGTGTACTTTAACTCTTTTCGTGCTAGGGCTCTTTTGATACATGCACTTGCTCCATCATGCTCCCCCTTTCCATGCTTGGCCTCTGAGAAGTTCCACATATGTTGAACACCACTAATCCTATGCATCCTGCTCAACCAGTAAAACATTCTGGCGTTCTTGAATTGTGATGTACAATTATCTGACCATATGATATGTTGACTAAATGGTATGCCCCTACTAGCCAGATCGGCATAGAACATATGAAAGCAACCTTGAACAAACTCTATAGAATGTGTGTGATCATCACTGATGTAAAAGTGATACTCCCTCAATACTTTCCTATTTTCCTCTGTACTATCATTTGCATGAATGAATGCTATCTGTACAAATATAGAAACCTGCACAGAGTTGTAGTATTGTGATTGCACCTCGTTCTATGGTTGTAGTGTGTAGTTCTCAGTGAAGTCGACAACTGAAACGATATGACGAAGTGGAAATGTGTCCTTGCATAACTTGAACTGTGAGTCCAACCATTGTGCTCTGTGTGTATGCATTGCATAATCATAAACCACCCGATCATGAAAAATTCCCATAAACTGATACACTAGACTTTTATCACTAACCAATTCACACTTCTTTGCTTCTTTCCCATCTTTTAAACTGTATGCCACTGTTGTATATTTTCCAAATTCCATAATTTTGTCTCCAATTGTGTGTGTACTAGCCATGTGTTGGCAAATTGGAAAATGATGCATGCCACCACAATGATCAAAAGTGCCATCCAAACATGATTTTTTGTAAAAAATTTGACCATCCTCTCTTTCACATAAAATGGAAGACAAAAATTTCCTTGACGATTTAGGTGGAGGCATTATGTTACATTCCTGCAAAACATTGTCAGTATGCATATCTACACATATACGTCGATAAACATCATAATGGTTAGAAAACTCAATATGAACTCTACAACAACAAGTAGTGTGTGTGTGATTTATTTTGACATAAAAAGGCTTTAGCATTTCAAAATACCTTTGACATATTTTAATTTTAGGAAACTTTTGTACAAAATTAGCAAAAAATTGGGTTTGAGTGGTATCCAAATAATGCATTGGATGTGGCTCACAGTTTATACTACCAATTCTCCTTCTTATAACATCTCTTTGATTAGGAGAGGTCCTTGTGTTATCCTTCCAATAATTCACAATTAAAGATCTCAAGCCTTTTGCAATTCTTGTTTCTATCCGTGGCACTCTACCTGAAAATTCCCATAACTCATTGCTATTTGGATCCTTCACTCTTTCACGCCTTCCTTTGGCTCTCATTAGAGATGATCTACTTATTTTCAAATACTTACTTGCCTTTGTAAGGTTCACCTTGTTCCTTGTTTGACTACTTAACAGTGTTGTTTTCATCACACGTCATGTGGCACAACTATCGTTCGTGCGTGAGGTGGAACCCACGCTCTCGTATGCACTCATCAAGTTCCTTACAATGGAATTTTCACTTGAGTCATTCAAAACTCTTAGCTCAAGAGCCTTCATGGTGGGCCTAAATTTGATTTGCCTCATCATTTCAACAAATAGTTGGCATCTTCCACCCTCACTTAGCTTCGTAAAAAACAAACTCCATATCCTTTCTGCATATCTTTGACATGTACGTTTTGGAATCTTATTAGGCATCCATTTCAAAACATTGGAATCAATATCAATCAAAAATATAGGTTTTCTATGCAAAACTCTAAGAGGAGTTCTCAAATGTAAATTTGTGTCAATATTGGGAAGGTCAACAACATCGGGGATAGATCGTGTACCTTCAATTGGAGGTGCTATTGATGACATACGTTGAGATTGACATGTAAACGATGTTGTACCTCCAACTTGAGATGTCGTTTGTGGAGTTCCTTCAAATAAAGATGTGTTTACTGATGTAATTTCAAAACACAATGTTTTGATGGTGTGTCTTCAATTGGAGATGTGATTTCTGATGTACCTGGAAAACCACATGTTGTTGTCAATGTGTCTTCAACTGGAGATGTGCATTGAGCTTCACCTATGGTTGATGATGTGCCCCCAACTTCTGTATTCATTCCTGTCCTTCCACGAACTTTCCTCATTCGTGCCCTTTGTTTTTCCAATTTGACATCTCTCTTAGATTGCACATAAGTTTGTGGATGTATGGGCAACAATACCTTTGCTTCACAAGCTACATTTTTTGATTCTCTTCTCCTTGCATTTTTAACTGCATGCTCTTTTGGTATTAGAGGCTTTAGTCATTTCCTTGGCATAAACTTGAATGCTACATGTCCACAAACACACATAGAACAAAAATAAGTAATGCATTTTACAAAAAAATTGATGCAGAGAGGGGTGGAAACCATTCAATACAGCAAATCAATGAGAATCACAAACCTAGGGTATAAATTGCTGCCACCTAAATGAAAACTAGAGACTCTTGTGTTTATTTTTCTCAAAACCAAATTTTTGATTGTCAACAAAGTCATGAAGAATATGGATTCAAAGAAGGGTTTGTGATGCTATATCTTATCATTATTCACTATTTCTTTGGCAATGAGGTTTTCCAAATTAGATGAAAATAAAAGTTTTCCAAATTAGTTGGAAAAAGAATGAAATACAGTGAATTCCACTAGCCATGCTGGAAATGGACTACTATAGGCAATGCAAATAGAATTCATAACTAAATTTATGTTAAGTAAATGTCATTTTTTTAATTTTTTTTGTTCTTCAAACTCATAAAAATTGAACATTTTTATGCAAATCTAAAAATTAAAATTTTTTATGCAAATCCCATCTAATTCAATGTTGAATTCTAAGTCCAATTGTTATGATTAATAAAATCATTAAGGAAATTTAGTTTATATTGTCAAAAACAAACAAATATACTAAAGACAAACATTTCAATTTACCAAAATGAATATATTACCTCAGATAATGTAAAATGATGTAGAATCTTCAAAATATCTTCTTTGTTGTCTACCATGCAGATTGGTGGTAAAAAGGTGATGGATCAAGCATAGATTGGTACAATATGAAGTCAATTGGAGAAAAAAAAGGCGTTTCTGACTCGAATAAAGCGCTGAACAAGACAAACACAGGAGAATGTGGGCCTAAATCGTGGGGTCAACCCTTATTTTTAGCATTTCAAGGGAAAACCCATTTGGCGCTCGCCAAATATGTTCCTGTGAAAAGGAGAGACTTCAAAGAGAGGGAGTCAAAGTGGGAGAGAGGGGGTGGGAGGTAAGTGAGGCCTGACAAAGAGGGATTGTGACATAAGTGAGGCTTAATCCCTCAACCCTTAAACCCTAATCCATAGAGACAGATCTAGAGAGAGTGAGAGAGAGGGAGGGAGAGGGAGTGGGAGGGAGACACCCGAGAGAGAAGGAGAGGGAGACAAAGTGGGAGAGAGGGGGTGGGAAAGAGATACCTAAGAGATTAGGAGAGAGAGGGAGTGAGAGATAGAGGGATGGGAGAGATACAAGGAGTGAGAGAGAGAGAGAGACTTGAGAGATAGAGAGGGTGTGGGAGGGAGAGGAAGTACTCGGGGGAGAGGGAGTACTCAAGCTAGAGGGATTTGAGAGAGATGGAGGGGGTGGGGGGAGATACATGAGATAGAGGGAGAGAGAGAGTGGGAGGGAGATATCTGAGAGAGGGAGAGAGAGAGGGAGAAAGACAGAGTGGGAGAGAGTGAGAGAGGGTTTAAGGGTTTAAGGGTTGAGGGCTAAGGGTAGATGGAAGAGGGTATTGGGTTTAGGGTAGAGGGTATCGGGGTGAGGGTTGAGTGTTTAAGGGTTTAAGGGTTGAGGGTATAGGGTTGAGGGATTAGGGTAGAGAGGGAGGGAAGGATGGATGGAGAGATGGAGGGAGAGATGGAGGGAGAAGTGAGATAGAGAGGAGAGAATAGGAGAAAGGGATAGAGATATATGAGGGTTGAGGATCTAATGTATAGGATAGAGGGTTTAGAATTTATGGTATAGGATTGATGGTTTAGGGTATTGGGTAGAGGGTAGAGGGTAGAGGGTAGAAGGTTTAAGGGTTTAGGGTTGAGGGTAGAGGGTTTAGGGTATAGGCTTAAGGGTATATGGTTGAAGGATTAGCATTGAGGGTCTAATGTATAAGGTAGAGGGTATAAGGGTTAAGGGTTTAAGGGTTAAGGATTAAGGGTTTAGGGTTGAGGATTGAGGATTGAGGGTTAAGGGTTTAATGGTTTAGGGTTTAAGGGTTGAGGGTCAAGATTTTAAGGATGAGGGTAGATGGTTGAGGGTATAGGGTTGATGGATTAGGGTTCAAGGTCCAACATATAGGGTACAAGGTATAGGGGTTGAGGTTTTAGGGTTAAGGGTTTAGGATTGAAGGTAGAGGATTGAGAGATGAGGGTTGAAGGGTTAAGGGTTTAGGGATTAGGGTAGAGAGTTTAATTGGGTTTAAGGGTTTAAGGGTTGAGGGATTAGGGTAGAGGGTTTAGAGGTTTAGGATTTAAGCGTTAAGGGTTGAAGGTTTAGGGTATAGGGTTGAGTGTTCAAGGTTTTAAGGGTTGAGGGATTAGGGAAGAGAATGTGGGGTGGAGGGAGGGAGAGATGGAGGGAGAGTCTTGAGAGAGAGAATGATTAAATAGGAGAGAGATAGAGGTTAGACGGTTAAGGGTAGAGGGTAGAGGGTTTAAGGGTTTAGGGTTTAAGGGTTAAGGTTTTAGGGTTTAGGGGAGAGGGGAGAGAGAGGGAGTGAGTGAGAGAGTGAGTGAGAGAGAGAGACCAGAGAGAGGGAGGGAGGGAGTGGGAGAGAGATAGGGGGTAGAGGGTTAAGGGTAGATGGTTAAGGGTTGAGGGTAGAGGTTTTAAGGGTTTAAGGGTGGGATAGAGGGATTAGAGAGAGATGGAAGGGGTGGGGGGAGATACATGAGATAGAGGGAGAGAGAGAGTGGGAGGGAGATATCTTAGAGAGGGAGAGAGAGACAAAGAAAGACAGAGTGGGAGAGAGTGAGAGAGAGGGAATGGGAGAGAGATAGAGGGAGTGAGTGAGTGAGTGACATACCTAATAAAGGGATTAGGGTAGAGAGTTTAATTGGGTTTAAGGGTTTAAGTGTTGAGGGTTTAGGGTTGAGGGTAGAGGG
>CM021107.1:645977669-645994696 GCA_007115665.2 Sequoiadendron giganteum | reverse complement strand
TTAATCCCTCAACCCTCAACCCTTAACCCTCAACCCTCAACCCGTAAACCATAGTCCATCAACCCCCATACCCTATTAATCCCTCAACCCTCAACCCTTAACCCTTAAACCCTAATCCCTCAACCTCCATAGCCTCCTAATCCCTCAACCCTCAACCCTTAACCCTTAAACCCTAATCCCTCAACCTCCATATCCTCTTAATCCCTCAACCCTCAACCCTCAACACTCAACCCTCAATCCTCAACACTTAAACCCTAATCCATCAACCCCCATACCCTCTTAATCCCTCAACCCTCAACCCTTAAACCCTAATCCCTCAACCCCCATAACCTCTTAATCCCTCAACCCCCATACCCTCTTAATCCCTCAACCCTTAACCATTCAACCATAATCCCTCGACCCCTATACCCTCTTAATCCCTCAAACCTCAACCCTTAACCCTTAAACCCTAATCCATAGAGACAAGGAGAGAGAGTGAGAGAGATGGAGGGAGAGGGGGTGGGAGGGAGACACATGAGAGAGAAGGAGAGGGAGACAAAGTGGGAGAGAGGGGGTGGGAAGGAGATACCTAAGAGAGTAGGAGAGAGAGGGAATGAGAGATAGAGGGATGGGAGAGATACAAGGAGTGAGAGAGAGAGACTTGAGAGATAGAGAGGGGGTGGGAGGGAGAGGGAGTACTCAAGATAAAGGGATTCGAGAGAGATGGAGGGGGTGGGGGGAGATACATGAGATAGAGGGAGAGAGAGAGAGAGTGGGAGGGAGATATCTGAGAGAGGGAGAGAGAGGGATAAAGATAGGGGGAGTGAGAGAGAGAGAGGATGTGGGAGAGAGATAGATGGAGTTAGTGAGAGAGTCAAAGACAAGCTTGAAAGAGGGAGAGGGGATAGAAGGGAGAGTGGGTGGGAGGGAGAGACTTGAGAGAGAGAGAGGGAGAGAGATTGGGAGAGATAGAGGGCATGAGAGAGAGAGAGGTACTTGAGAGAGCGAGGGAGAGCTGGTGGGAGGGAGATGCTTGAGAGAGATGGAGAGGTAGACAAAGATAGATAGAGGGATTGAGATAGGGAGGGAGTGTAAGGGTTTAGGATTTAAGGGTTGAGGGTTGAGGGTTTAGGGTATAGGGTTGAGTGTTTAAGGTTTTAAGGGTTGAGGGTATAGGGTTGAGGGATTAGGGAAGAGAAGGTGGGATGTATGGAGGGAGAGATGAAGGGAGAAGTGAGATAGAGATAAGGAGAGAAGAGGAGGGAGGTACAAAGATATATGAGGGTTGAGGATCCAATGTATTGGTTAGATGGTTGAGAATTGAAGGTATAGGGTTGAGGACCTATAGGGTTGATGGTTTAGGGTATTGGGTTGAGGGTATAGGGTTTAAGGGATATGGGAGAGAGATAGATGGATTGAGTGAGTGAGAGAGAGACTTGACAGAGGGAGAGGGGGTAGGATGGTGAGACTTGAAAATTTTTCACCAATTTAAAACATCTTGTCCGTTGCATTATTTCAGGAAAGGCCCTGTCCATTTTACATTTTTTCCCAAAAAATTTCTCTCCTACTCTAACATCTGAACCCCCTGCTTCAACTGATTTTTAAATTATTTATACAATACATGCCAAGGGTCATGACCCTTCATATTACAGTTACATCAATTTACAATTTCATGTTTATGGTTGTACACATCTAAAAGTGGTCATGGTCAATCGAACCTATTAATTAATTAAATATGAATTATTTAATTAGTGTTCTTAAGTCATCTACATATAAATAAATTTAATTATTTTTTTATATTGTTCATTTTTCTAATTCTTCTAATTTAATTAAATAAATTTATTTATTTAATTAATGCTACCTTCTTCTTAATTAATTAAATAGATTTTACAATTTATTACATTAATTATCAAAGTTTAAATTCTAAATTTAAATGATTTTCTTCCCTCCACATTTAATTAAATACTTTTGATGTTTAATTCCCATTTCTCTCACAAAAATTAAATATTCTTAATGTTTAATTAAAAGGCTTTTTCCTTTTCTCATAATTAAATATTTATTTATTTAATTATGAGAGACACCTTTCAATTTGTCTCTTCATTTTCTATCTCTCAGAATTCCATCCTCTTTTCGAATTCTCGATCTCTCACCGTTCATTTCAACAGGTTTGAACTCGACTATCGATCTTCGCCAATCAAATTCCTACCTTCAAAAATCTATAAATACAGCCCTTTCATGAGCTAAAAAGAACCTCGAATCTCATACTTTCATGCGTAGTTATTATAGTAGCAATCTTAGCAATTCATAGCATTTTTTCAATAGTTCAATCTTGTAGATGCATATGCATTCATAATAATCTCATTCTCTCAAGTGCCATTCTATAAGCTGTGTTTGCACAACTAAGAGCAAACATATTGAAGCGAATCCTTGGAGATAGAGGACAATGGAACGAATTTGAAGAAGCTGCTGTCAAGAGTTTGCATTTATTTTATTTTATTTAGTTTTCTTCAATCTAACGTTTCATTGGTGTAATAGATTAGATTCAATTTAATTTGACACATTCTAACGTACACATTTCTGGTGCCCACCATGGGGCCAAGCCCTGCATTTAATTTCTATTTTTGCAGATTTTTCTGGCAGGTGACGGACAAAAATCGCAGTTTAGCGCATACGAAGCCTGTTTCAGTGCATACAATGACTATTCTAGCGCATACATGACCTGTTCCAGTGCATAAGTGACTTCTTTTAGCGCATAGACACCCTATTTCGGTGCATCCCTGGGGACCCTTTCGGTGCATTTATAATTTGTTTCGACGCATTCGGTTATTGTTTCAGTGCATTTACCAGATCTTTTAGTGCATACGTGTCTTGTTTCAGCGCATCTGTAACCTGTTTCAGCGCATATAGCTTCTGTTTCGGCGCATTCATTTGTAAAAATTTAAATTCTGATTCCAACGCAATTCGCGGATAGAATTTTTCTGATGCTATTTTTAACAGAATGAACCAATCCTAGGGTAGACACTTAATTTTGAATTAACCAATCCTAGGATAGTCACCAAACATATTTTCTTTTGGTTAAAATAAACCCCATGTTTTTAGTGAAGCAACATCTTCACTTAGAATAGAAAATTTTTCAATTTGGGATTTAAAATTGAACCATTAATTGCTTGTTGTGATTCTGGGTAATAGGTCTATGCTCTCCCCTTAACTAGGTGATCAAAATACCAGACTTACCTTTTGTTTTATGCAATTTAATGTTTTATTACATCCTTTAGAAGGCCTACCGTAGTGGGAAAAAGTACTCACCCTACGGGAACGACCTAAGTGGGAACACCTAAAGCCAAGGTTTCCAACCCACTATAATCAAAAGCAAGTTGTTGATGAAAATCCAACTTGATAGTTGTTGATAGGATAACCATCCCCAAAGCCTTTGTTTTAAAGGTTGGGAGGTCTCTCGAGGGAGTATATCCATTGTCACACTGAACGGAAAGACTTACTAAGAACCTAGTGTAGTAACCAGCCGTGTCAGTATCCAAACATTATTTTAATCACGGTGCAAGGGGAGGGAAGAATCTACCCCCAAGACACTCACCATATAGTCGGCACGGATTGTTTGCTCAAGGGATTCGGTATCCACTTCCATCACTTTGAGTATGCACCTAGAAAAGACAAAAACACGGGCGCCCTCTAGGGGGTGACAAGGCTGTGTGAGTCGATGCTATTTTAAGATGTGGGTTGTGATTACTTTGATGACCTATTTGACAAATTAAGAGTGAGTCTGACTGAAGTGCTTATATTGTTCAAAAACCTATGGAAATCTCAAGAACATACACTCTTTGTTTAGATTTTAGGGATTAACAAAACAATTGTCTGCTTCTATGCTGTGTTTGTCACATTTAAATCAGATTAAGATCATCCAAAACAAGAAAATTTTGTCAAACTGTCAAGACATGTCGATCTCAGAGCTGTTTTAGTGCATTTGGTCTCTGTCTTAGTGCATTTGGTCTCTGTTTTAGCGTATTGGGTCTCTATTTTGGTGCATTGGGTCTCTATTTTGGCGCATTGGGTCTTTGTTTTAGCGCATTCGGTCTCTGTTTTGGCTCATTAGGTCTCTGTTTTGGCGCATTGGGTCTCTGTTTTAGCGCATTCAGTCTCTATTTTAGTGCATTCGATCTCTGTTTTAGCGCATCTGTGCTCTATTTCAGCACATTTGTGTTCTGTTTCAACACATCTGTGCTCTATTTTAGTGCATCTGTGCACTGTTTCAGCGCATCTATGCTTTGTTTTAGCACATTCAGTTTCTGTTTTAGCGTATCTGTTTTCCCGAGCATAGGTGGTTTTTCTGGTTTTCAGAAATCAGGGTTTAGTCATCCTTCCTATATTCACCAACTTGCAATCACATATACTTCTCGTCCGAATCAAATTCTGCAATAGAGAACTCAATCACATTTAGGCATCCATTGAAATTCACCTTTCTACAAAGCTAAGATCAAACTTCACAAAGTGCAAAATTACCTTTATTTTTCAATCTTTGGTTTAATTCCCACAAACAGGATTTTCATCCTTTCACTTAGGGAATCACGAGCTAAAGATTAAAAATATTTTAAAGTCATAGAATCTTCATTCTATCTTGACTTTCATCACTATTGCACTATTTCATTTCTTTGATCAAAGTTAGTAGGATTTGAGTAAAGCTTATGCCTGTCACCATGAGGTCTCGAAAGAACATAGAAAAAGAGGAAAGTATAATAAGCAAAATGGGTGATAATATTGAAAGGGAGGAAAACACCTTTAATGCTCCAAATAGGGAAGAAATAACTGAAGAGAGACTTCAAGAAGCAGAACAAGATCCTCAATTCCATACTCTTATGGAAAGAATTTTAGAAAGAAACAAGGAAAGATACTTTCTTTCTCTAGCCATTCAAGGAGCTAAGTTACTTGCCAATTTTGACACAGAAGGGATTAAGGAAAATCCTGAAGCTCCTCTTAACGATTTTGGTGCCCTTACTCAACAAATCAAAGAACTACAAGGGCAAATTAAAGAAATGCAAGGGGGAACACCAAAGAAGTATGTTTTGGAAGAAATATGTCCCTATCCATTCGATAGAAATCTTTGAATGATACCTTTTCCAAAACATTGTGAAATCCCTAAGTTTGATAGATATAATGGGAAAACAAACCTCATTGAGCATGTAAGGGATTTCTGAAATATGAGTTTAGAATTCGCCCATGAAGACACCTACTTAATGCGGTTGTTTCCATGAAGTCTGGGTGGACAATCCATGGAGTGGCTTTCAAAGATCACTCCCCCCATTAGAAATTTTGAAGAACTGATAAATAAATTTATATAGCAATACTCTTACAACATCCAAAATCAGATAACCATGCTTGATCTTTGTAAGATAAAACAAAAAGTAGGGGAATCTTTCACTACATTTTTACAAAGATGGAGAAGAACTTTTGCTAGATATTCTCATCTTGTTCCTGAAAAGGAAAAGATGGAGATCTTCATCGATAGTCTTAATCAAGAAATGAGTTACAAACTAAACCTTCATTGTCCTCCATCATTTGAAAAATTGATTGAAAATGCAATCACTATTGAAGGAGCATTGATCAAGCGTGGAGTTCTAAAAGTTGATAAAGAGGGTTCAAATTCGTACAACAACAACAACAACAACAACCATAGTAACAACAATGACAAGTCACGATTTTGGACTCGAAATAAAAATGTTGGAAATGATGGGGTAGTAGGTGCTAACAATGTGAATTCGAAACCCGTCGTTCTTAATGTGTCAGGTGTTCAACGTAACAATAATACTGGACATTCTAGCACCCAAGGCAATGTTTCTAATCAAGGAAACACAACTAATACTCGTGGAAATAATTTTGGCAATAATCAAAATTCAAGTGCGCCCAAACCATCATATTTTTCAAATCGACGGAGTTTCACTCCCTTGGGCCAATCTTTGGAATCCATTCTCAAAGAATTATTGAATCAAAACGCTATTACATTGCCACCACAAAGAGACTATGAACCTCGAGTTAAACCACCATCGTGAAATGACTCACACTTCTGTGATTATCATAGATGCAAAGGTCATAAGATGAACAGTTGCCACGGGTTAAAGAATATTGTTCAAGATTTGATTGATAACCCTACAATCATAGTTGAGGGACACAATGTCAATAATGATCATCAAGCATTCAAAAATCCACTCCCTAATTATCACAAAGGGGAATCCTCGAAGGATAAGGGCAAGAATGTTAATAACATCCAAGACATTATTATCAATCATATCTATACTGATGACCCTCAAATCAATGCTATCTAAATCAAAGGTAAGCCAGAATATTGAGAGGTCAATGTTACTACAAGGGGACAAGCCAAGATCATTTTCAAAGGCGGTTCATCTAAAGCGGAAATTCCCCTTCCAAGTCAATACAATTTGGTTGATCAATTATGAAAAATGTCAGCCCAAATCTCTATCTTGGAGCTTTTAAAGTTATCACCTGCACATAAGGACATTCTAGAAAAGGCTCTCATCGATACAACTGTATCTCCTGATCTAGATACCGATAAATTTCAAGCCATGGTGGGACACTTGTCCTCCAACACATGTTTATCTTTTTTTGAAAGAGATGATTCATCCATAACCCATCCACATAATTCATCACTATATTTAGAAGTCAGGGTTCACAAAGCCCACATTAGACGTGTCCTTATAGATGGGGGAGCTAGATTAAATATTTGTACTTTAAAATTGGTCCTAGATTTGGGATATTCAGCAGACTCTATAGACCCATAGAGAAAAATTACAATCAAAGCCTATGGTGATGAGGAAAGAAATTCAAAAGGTCTTATCATGTTACCAATCAGAGTGGGACTTGTTGTGAGGAATACCTTTTGTCAGGTTCTCGATCGGGATTTAACCTATAACATACTATTGGGTCGTCCATGGATCCATGACATGAAAGTGGTTCCATCTACTTATCACCAATGTTTGAAGTTCCCATACGATGGACAGGAAATAACCATACCCGCTGATCACAATAGCAGTCAAACTTGTTCTAACCTAAGAGTGACTCAGGACATATTTGTCCCACATAATAGAGAGGCTTTGGCCGTATCTACTTCCAAAAACAAAGAACAAGTGCAAGAAATGATAAGCAATTTTGGCAACAAGCTAAAATTGAAAGATAATGGGGTAGGAGAATATTCTTTATCTCTCTCTAATTTACCCTTATAACCAAGATCTCATGGTTAGCCGTCAACATCTACACCGCAAGCTGCAATAGTTTTAGCCTCTACTTCAACCCCCATCACCAAATTTAATGGGATGTTTATCAAAGAAACTGAAGGGGAAGATAGAGCTATTCTTGATTGGCTCTATAAAGATGAAGAAGAATCCGTACAACATATCAAGATACCCACACAACAATATGGAAAGGGTTATGCTATCATGCAACAAATGGGTTATGAAGGAAATGGCCCTCTAGGTAAAAGAAAAGAAGGTATTATGGAACCTGTCCAATTAAAAAAAATGCACCCAAAAGATAAGATGGGGATAGGATATGGTGAGGATACTAAGGAAAAAGTAACACAGAGGCCATCTAATGAAGAAATAGCTGAGTCAATTCTACGAATTCAAGAAAACAATTCTGACACTGACTCCAATGAATATGAATGGGACACCATCTTTGATGATAAATTTTGGAGGGACAAAAAGGTGGATGTGATACAAAAATTCTCACCTACATTCTTACAAGGAGAAAGCTCAAGACCTCCATTTGAATGCGTCGTACAAAGTGATCATGACTCTAGTGAGACCAATTCAATTCAAAGCGAGATAGAACATTTTGAGGAGGATACCATCTTAGACTTCTCCCATAATAACGTTGACAATAACATCATGACCCTAACGGCCAATGACTTTACTTATCCTAATGATCCATTACCTTTGGTTCATCCTGAACTCATTGATTGGGAACAAATCGCACCCATTGATGTTCCAACTTTTCCAAATGACGAAACCATAATAAACTTTCTTTGCTGATCACATCCCGAAACAAGTTCCACCGGGGAATCACCAAATCAGAGTTTTCAACAAGAAAGTGCCAAGTTTCTCAGCTATGAAATAAATAACATAAAAGAAAGACCTAATGGTGAAAACCTAACAAAGGCAGTATTAGGTCAAGAAAAAAGAAAAATGAAAGAAAGATCTAATGGTGAAAGCCTAACAAAGGCAGTATTAGATCAACAAAAGAGAAAAATAAAAAGCGTATCCAATGGTGAAAACCTTTCAAAGGCGCGAGAGGATGGGAAACTTGACACTCTTCCAGAGTACTATTAGGAAAGATCTTCCATTTTGATCGAACCAACGGAGGCACTCAATATAGGTACTACAGAAAAGCCTAAAGTGTTGCAATTGGCTGCGTCTCTTACAGATGAAGAAGTACCTAAATTCACATAATTTCTCAAAGATAATCAAATCAGTTTTGCATGGTCCGACGCAGATATGCTTGGATTGGATCCATATCTCATCATGCATCATCTATCTATTACACCAGGGGCAAGACCTGTAAAATAGAAACTTAGAAAAATGCATCCACACGTCACATTGTTGGTTAAAGAGGAATTGAAGAAACTTTTAGACGTTGGATTCATCCGATCCATAGATTATGCAGAATGGATTTCCAATATTTTGCCTGTTTCAAAGCCAGACGGAAGGATCATAATTTACACAAATTTCAGGGATTTGAACAAAGCATGTCCTAAAGACAATTTTCCTTTACCAAACATTGATATGATTGTGCATTTAACTGCTAGACATGCAATGTACTCATTAATGGATGGATTCTCAGGATACAACCAAATAAAGATTGCACTAGAAGATCAGGATAAAACAACATTCACATGTCCTTGGGGTACATATTGTTGGAACGTAATGCCATTTGGATTGAAAAATGCGGGAGCTACTTACCAACGAGCAATGAAAACAAATTTTTACGACATGATGCATACATTTATGGAGGATTATGTTGATGATCTTCTTGCCAAATCTAACACTAGAGAAGGACACATCGATATCTTGTCTAAAATTTTCAAAAGAATGGAACAATTCAAAGTACGACTTAATCATAAGAAATGCATCTTTGGAGTAAAATCCAAAAAATTATTAGGATACATTGTGTCAGAAAAGGGAATTGAAGTGGATCCAGCTAAAGTACAAGCAATCCTTGATATGCCACCACCAAGGAACATCAGTCAACTACACTCTTTACAGGGACGGTTACAATCCATTCGCAGATTCATTGCTCAATTGGCAGATAAGAGTTTACCATTTACATATCTCTTGCACAAGAATGTTCCATTCAAATGGGAGAACAAATGTGAAGCAGCCTTTGAACAAATAAAGTAATATCTCATGAATCCTCCAGTATTGGCTCCACCAATACAAGGTGTGCCCCTCATATTATATATTGTTGCCACAAAAGTATCTTTAGGAGCATTATTGGCACATGAAGATTACTCAGGAAAGGAACGAGCCATTTATTACATCAGCAGAACTCTAACAAGTCACGAGCTAAATTACACCTTCATTGAAAAAGCTTGTTTAGCGGTGGTGTTCACTTCTCAAAAATTACGACACTATGTGTTGACTCATACAGTAAAGCTTGTGGCTAAGATTGATCCACTCAAGTATCTTCTAAGTAAGGCAACCTTAACTGGTAGTTTGGCTAAATGGGTCATGATCTTAAGCGAGTTTGATATTCAGTATGCGGATCGAAAAGCTATAAAAGGACAAGTAATTGCAGATCAATTAGTAGAAGCACCGATGCCAGTAGAACATCCAATACATGTTGATTTTCCTGATGCTGATATTTTCACAGTAGATATCCAACAATCATGGTCACTTTACTTTGATGGTTCTTACACTCAACATGGTTCAAGAGCAGGAATTCTTTTCATTACACCTCAAGGACATATGATCCCAAAATCTTATCAGCTAATGTTTCCTTGCACAAATAACATAGCTAAATATGAGGCATTGATAATCGGTATGAAAATTGCAGTAAATTGGAAAATCACAGAACTTCAAGTTTTCGACGACTCACAACTGGTCATAAATCAAATCAATGATGAATACCACACTAAAGATGACAAATTGATACCTTACAAAAGAATGGTGGATGATCTCAAGAAATACTTTGTTAATATCAAGTTCAAACAGATTCCACGCATTGATAACAAAGCAGCAGATGTCATGGCTACAATTTCCCCTCTACTCCAATTGTCAAAAAATAAAAAATGGTACAATTTCCTGGTGGAACAATTTTTTTCTCCCGCCCATGACGATCCTAAAAAGCAAATCATTTTCCATCTAAAAATTTCTGAATCTTCCTTATATGGCCAAATCTACACTTACTTGAAAGATACTACTTTACCCTTAGACTTGTCTAGAAATCAAAAATGAAATTTCATTCATCAATCATCCCGTTATACCTTAATTGCTGACGTCCTATACAGGCGTGGTCTGGATGGTACCCTCCTTAGGTGTCTTGAACGCGATGAATCGGAAAAATCCTTACAAGAGGTCCATGGTGGGATTTGTGGGACACATTCAAGTGGACTAACCTTAGCAAAGAAACTTGTAAGATTAGGATACTACTGGCCAACTATGGAGAAAGAATCTTTCGCCTTTGTGAAGAAATGTGCAAAATGTCAGATTCATGGGAATCTCATTCACGCTCCTGCTCAGGAATTACAACCTTTTACCACAACATGGCCTTTCGTTCAGTGGGGATTGGACTTGGTTGGCAAAATACATCCATCATCTTCAAATGGACACAAATTTATCATTATAGCCATCGAGTATTTCACTAAGTGGATTGAAGTCGTTCCTTTAACAACTGTTACGAGTAAAAAAATTTCTTCATTCATCTTGAATTATATCATTTGCAGATATGGTATCCCTAGCTCCATTATAACAGATAATGGTAGACCCTTTAAAAATCAAGATGTTGATGAACTATGTGAAAGATTTCACATCCAACACAGATACTCCACACCTTATTATCCGCAGGGGAATGGTCAAATTGAAGCTTCAAACAAAACAATTCTAAAAATTCTGAAGAAATTAGTGAATGAAGCAGGTCATGATTGGCATGTCCAATTAAATCCAGCATTATGGGCCTATCGAACAAGCATTCGCACACCGATAGGAGCTACTCCTTATGCTTTGGTCTATGGAGCAGAAGCTATTTTGCCACTTGAAGTTGAGATTCCTTCACTTCGAGTATCACTCAAAGGACTAATCAATGATGAAGATTACAAAGTATCAAGATTGCAAGAGTTGGAATTACTTGATGAAAGACGTCAAACTATGGTTAATCACTTGAAGGGATATCAACAAATCATGTCCTGCTGCTACAATCACAGAGTCAAACCGCGAAGTTTTCAAGTGGGTGATTTGGTCCTCAGAGAAAACCCTCGAAATCAACAAGATCAGGAAAAGAAAGGTAAATTCGAACCTAACTAGTTAGGCTCATTCGTTATCATTGTAGCCTATGGATAGGGGGCATATTAGTTGTCAATAGCAGAAGGAGACCTGTTTGAAGACCCGATCAACAACATTCATCTAAAAAGGTTCTACACTTGAGAAAAAATAAAACAATAATATAAAAAGTCCTGAAAAAAAAATCAAAAAAACATTGCCTTGATGAAAACCTGGCAAACAGGCATCTTGGTAATAACAAAAAAATCATAAAATCAGGAAAAAGTGCAATAAAAACAAATAATGAAAACCTGGAAAACAGGCATTGTTTGTGATTTCATTTAGCTCTCTCATCTATTAGGGTTCATTTTGCATATGCATCCTCACATCAGTATCGCACACACCTCACTATCGCATTCACACCATTTTCCTTGGAACAACAAGGATCTCATCATGTCTTGATGATTAGAGGTTTATCCATCACAACAGTTGTGTCTAGCAAGAGTCAAAGTACAAGGTCACTAGGGGCCAGTTCGTTTTTCTAGAAGGCAGTCAGTAGCGTGTGTCTAGCATCGGAGTGTCTGAAACAACAGTTTTTGAGCTTACATGATTATCTTGACAGATGATTTAAAAACAAATTGGATGATCTTAATCTGAATAAAATGGCAAACTTAAAAGCAAAGGTTGCAAATTGTTGTTTTGATATTTGATGATATCATATCTTTGGAGTGGTTCAATGATGTACTGAACTAGAATCACGAGGAAGAAGTATGATTTTTCTTTGATTGTTGTCTGCAAGTTAATCATTAGTATGGTGCAAATTGGTCGCGGGACATGTTCTACAATGGATCATTGATGACATTTCAGAATTTGCATAGGAAATTGATTAACTTTTGTCTGTTTATGCAAGCAATACTCAAGTCATCTTGGTTCAATTATACCATCGATGCTTGTATTAACTTGCTACATTAAACATTATGGAAGCAGTACTCAGGTCATCATTGGTGCTAACATACCCTTTGATGCTTGTACTAACTTTCAACATATCAAAAAGGCTCAATGATGACAACTAAACACAACAAGAAATGGAAACAAGGAGAATGATTCATTATTTCATTTAGGATTGCATAATTCATTATTAGGACTGCATAATTCATTTGCATTTCGAGGGACTTTTCAATAGATTTTTGAGGGTTAATCACATACTTGAATATCTTTTACAGACAATGGTTGAGTATGACTGGACATTTGGTACATCTCATTTTCATTATCATCTCAATCAATTCATCTCAATCATTTCTTCCAATCTCATCTTATCAATCAATTCAATTTAGCACAAATCATTTACTCATACCTTTGGTCTTGTTCCTAGCCTTACTGCAAGCCTCGATCATCATCATAATCATCAGGATGTATCCTTCCCTATCCTTGTGTTGTTCTGGGATGTATCCTTCCCTAATCAACAACACTATCAATATCATCAAGCAATCATGCAAATCAATCAGAAATGGATATCATCAATCAATCAGTACATCAAGCAAGTTCAAATCAATTTCTATTTGTTTTTCATATCGCATGGAAAAAAATTTAACAGTCATCGTCACTCAATCTATTTGACTTTCAATTAGGAAAGCAAATCTATCAATACTATTTGTTTTTCATATCGCATGGAAATAAATTCAACAGTCATCATGACTCAATTTGACTTTCAATCGGGAAAGCAAATCTATCAATACTATTTGTTTTTCATATCGCATGGAAACAAATTTAACAGTCATCATGACTCAATCTATTTGACTTTCAATCAAGAAAGAAAATCTATCATTTCTATTTGTTTTTCATATCACATGGAAGCAAATTTATCAAATCAAATCTACTATTTGTTTTCCATATCGCATGGAAGCAAATTTATCAATCAAAAAGCATCATCAATCGGGGCAAAATCAAAGTTCTTCATCTTCATATCAATCTTTCAATAGGGGTTTTCATCAAATCATCTTTATCAGTCAATGAATCAGATAGAAAATCAGTAAAAATTTCCAAAAATCATCTTTATCTGATTCATCACCCAAGGGGGCATATAGCATCATCAGCAATTTTTCAAAGTCAGGGGCAATTTCTTTGAAGCAATGTGTGAAACACATCACTTCAAAGAGGGGCAAAATGTACACATCTAAAAATGGTCATGGTCGATCGAACCTGTTAATTAATTAAATATGAATTATTTAATTAACGTTCTTAAGTCATCTACATATAAATAAATTTAATTATTTATTTATATTGTTCATTTTTCTAATTCTTCTAATTTAATTAAATAAATTTATTTATTTAATTAATGCTACCTTCTTCTTAATTAATTAAATAGATTTTACAATTTATTTACATTAATTATCAAAGTTTAAATTCTAAATTTAAATGATTTTCTTCCCTTCACATTTAATTAAATACTTTTGATATTTAATTCCCATTTCTCTCACAAAAATTAAATATTCTTAATATTTAATTAAAAGGCTTTTTCCTTTTCTCATAATTAAATATTTACAATATTTAATTAAACCCTTTTCACATTTCTCTCACACATAATTAAATATTTATTTATTTAATTATGAGAGACACCTTTCAATTTGTCTCTTCATTTTCTATCTCTCATAATTCCATCCTCTTTTCGAATTCTCGATCTCTCACCGTTCATTTCAATAGGTTTGAACTCGACTGTCGATCTTGGCCAATCGAATTCCTACCTTCAAAAATCTATAAATACAGCCCTTTCATGAGCTAAAAAGAACCTCGAATCTCGTACTTTCATGCGTAGTTATTATAGTCACAATCTTAGCAATTCATAGCATTTTTTCAATAGTTCAATCTTGTAGATGCATATGCATTCATAATAATCTCATTCTCTCAAGTGCCATTCTATAAGCTGTGTTTGCACAACTGAGAGCAAACATATTGAAGCGAATCCTTGGAGATAGAGGACAATGGAATGAATTTGAAGAAGCTGCTGTCAAGAGTTTGCATTTATTTTATTTTATTTAGTTGTCTTCAATCTAATGTTTCATTGGTGTATTAGATTAGATTCAATTTAATTTGACACATTCTAACGTACACAATGGCTATTTGTATTCTTTAGCAGAAATTAAAATATTTAATTACACTGCCTTATCAGCAAATTAAATATTTTAAGTATAGTTGCTTTTGATTTTATTTAAGTACGTTTCTCGCTCGATATTCAATCCTTACCACGCTACTGCGGCCTTTATTTCCACTTCCCACGGTATCACAGTCATTCACTTTGACTGTACTTGCTCCCATCTACTGCATTACCACAAGCACCTTAATGATGGCCAGCGATACTGCGGTATCCATTTCACTATCTCCGTTAACTGCTTACCGCATTATTGCAGTCCTCTTTGCAGCCCCCCGCAATATCGCGGTGAATGTCTTTTACACTTCCTCAGCCGTGCCTTAATCGTCAGCTAATCGCTACCTATTTACCACGGCCACCGCGGTCTGTGGTTTGACCGCGTGCGGTACCATAGTGAACATTATCTACCAGCTCCTTAGTCACTTCGCCAATGACTAACGGTTTACCACGCTACCACGGTCAATGAATTGACCACTACTCGACCACCGTGCTACCGCGGACAATACAATGTCCCCCTGTGGTATAGCGGTAAGGGTTAAAATGATGATTTTTTTTATTTTTTAGGAGCAGTAACGGTATAAAGTGAATAATGAAATGGACGGGGATTAAAATAAACCATAATATTGTATTATTACTTTGATATTACTATTATATTATTCTACTATTATAATATTCTATTATTCTTATTATTATAATATTATTATTCTTATTATATGATTTTTGAAATATTATACTTAGTAAATTATATTTATCCTTAATATTATATTATTATTATATTATATTATATTTTTATTATATTATACTATATTATATTATATTATTATTATATTATATTATATTATTATTATATTATAAATACTATTGACGAATTTTTAGGAAAAGTGGAAATTAACTATTATTTTACCTTTTTTTAAGAAATTAAGCTAAAAATAATGACATACACATAGGTGCACCCTCAACCCTCAACCCTTAACCCTCAACCCTTAAACCCTAATCAGTCAACCCCTCTATAATATTAATCCCTCAACCCTTAACCCTTACCCCTCAAACCTTAAACCCTAATCCCTCAACCCGTATACCATGTCAACCCTTAACCCTCAACCCTTAAACCCTAATCCCTCAACCCCTATACCCTCTTAATCCCTCAACCCTAAACCCTTAATCCCTAAACCCTCTACTTGAGAGAGAGAGGGAGAGGTAGTGGGAGGGACACGCTTGAGAGAGAGGTATAGGGAGAGGGAGAGAGAGTGAGAGAGGGAGGAGTCACTATGAGAGGGAGAGGGTATAGGAGGTGGAGACTTGACAAAGAGAGAGAGTAAGATGGGGTAGGACAAAGATACTTGAGAGAGAGAAAGAGGGAGATAGGGTGGGAAGGAGAGACATTAGAGAGAGGGAGAGAGAAAAAGTGGGAGAGAGATAGAGGGAGTGAGAGAGAGAGAGGGAGGAAGAGGGGGTGGGTGTTAGAAACCTAAGATAGAGGGAGAGGGAGAGAGGTTGGGAGAGAGACACTCGAGAGAGAAGGAGAGGGAGAAAAGTGGGAGATAGGGGGTGGGAAGGAGATACCTAAGAGAGTAGGAGAGAGAGGGAGTGAGAGATAGAGGGATGGGAGAGATACAAGGAGCGAGAGATATAGGGAGTGAGTGAGTGAGTGAGTGAGTGAGAGACCTGAGAGAGGGAGAGGGGGTAGGAGGGAGAGACTTGAGAGATAGGGGGTGAGGGAGGGAGGGAGTGAGAGAGAGATAAAGGGTAGAGGATTTAAGGGTTTAGAGTTTAAGGGTTAAGGGTATATGGGGGAGAGATAGACGGATTTAGTGAGAGAGAGAGAGAGGGAAGGAGTTAGAGAGAGATAGAGGGTATAGAGTTAAGGGTAAAGGAGAGAGATAAATATGGAGTTAGTGAGAGAGAGAGAGAGGGAGAGAGTGGAAAAGTGATAAAGGGTAGAGGGTAGAGGGTTAAGGGTAGATGGGAGAGAGATATAAGGAGTGAATGAGTGAGAGAGTGACCTAAAAGAGGGAGAGGAAGTAGGAGGGAGAGACTTGAGAGAGAGAGAGGGAGGGAGGGAATTGGAGATAGATACAAGGTAAAGGGTAGATGGTTTAATGGTTAAGGGTTAAGGATGGAGGAGAGATTGATAGAGAGAGTGAGTGAGAGAGAGAGACTTGAGAGAGGGAGAGGGGGTAGGAGGGAGAGACTTGAGAGAGAGAGAGGGGAAGGGAGTTGGAGAGAGATAGAGGGTAGAGGGTAGAGGGTAGAGTTTTTAAGGGTTTAGGGTTAAGGGTATAGTGGAGAGAGATAGAGGGAGAGAGAGAGAGAGGGAGGGAGTGGGAGAGAGATAAAGGGTAGAGGGTAGAGGTTAGAGGGTTAAGGGTAGAAGGGAGAGAGATAAAAGGAGTGAGTGAGAGAGAGAG